>MU227214.1:327284-363354 GCA_018584345.1 Thuja plicata
ATTACAATTTGATCAAGGAAATTGATTTGAATTGAAAATGTTCCAAAGCATTGATTCAGGAATTTGATAAATTGATAAAATAATAAATGGGGCCCAAAGTCTAGGCGACCATTTTAGGGTGCATACAAAAACCATTAGATTGATAGGGAATCAACTAGGAAATATTATAGGGTTTGAAGAATCGTCGATATCATATTACAGTTGTGTCATTTTATTAAGTCTCTAAAAACAATCAAAATCAAATTAAGAAATCAGACCTTCATTGTAAAATTGGCATTTTATAAGGGACTTATTCAAGATTGAGAGTTGAAGAAAAGTCATAAGGATCAACCACAATTGGTATCCCAGACCCAGGACAAGATTCAAGATATTCACATTAAGTTAAATGAAAATAAAAGAGGATTTATAATTGAAACAGAGGAAGCTATGGAGGAAGGAGAAATTAGAGAGAACCAAGAGTTAGATTCTTTGACCCAAGATTCAAATAGCCATAAGATTATTGGGGAAGATACAGTAGGAGAGAAGGATAAGATGGTAGAGGGAGTGAGACTGTAGAGAAATGAGACTATGCTCAATGAGAAGGGGAAGGAAACAATAGAGATACCGGAAACTGAACCAACTTTCTTTGGAGGAACAACACACGAGGGAGACTTCTAGGGAAACAAAATAATTATGCAAGACCCGAGGGGGAATGAAGAGGCAAACATTAAGGATATGGGTGAGGAAAGTAAGGAAGAAGATAAACATGAAGATAGAGATCAAGAAGGAGGAAACCATGATAACTTGAGAGAGAGAGAGAGAGAGAGAGAGAGAGAGAGAGAGAGATCCCAAGTAGATTCCCCTAACATAGGCACATGACAAGTGAAAAATGGTTTAAAAATAGACACCAAACAATAATATTTCACATGATGCTAGCACATTATTTTGATAGTTTTATGATCATTGATAAATCACTTTTTCCAATTTATGATTTGTATATTGTATATTGTTTAATATATTAATTGAGCATTACTGTGTTTATATGTTATCTCAATATCTAGATAGAGGGTAAACCATATCACCATTCACTTCCAATTTATTTTGATTTAATAACTCTTTTTATCTAAGGCAACATTTTGATGTGATGTAAGCATATATGCTTTTGCTACATTTTATGTATAGCATGGTTTGATAATTGATAATGCATTAAATACTATAATTAATGTAAGAATTTATTAAAATAATCAAAAGGTCTAACTTAGTTTGTATTGAAGATTTGAATGTGCCTAAGCGTGGTATTTTCCTTTGATTTCCATGTAAAATTGAATTAAAAATAATGGTTATAAAGTATACATCATTTTTAAAAGTAGCACATGTTTATTGTTAGAATAACTGAGGGGGGGTGAATCAGTGGCCTCAAATATATTCCAATAAATCAACCCAAAAATTTAGTACCATAATTATAAGCCTCTAATTATCTTCAGTCCTACAAGATGTATAACTTGAAATGATCTTATCAAATAACTACAGCTCGGAGTTCACTGTTAAACCTTATTCTTAATGTTTACCAAATAACAGTCTATCATTTACCGAAATATAGTAAATAATTTAGTGTTTACCGATCAATCCTATTTTAGTAATGTGTTAAGCAAAAGATGAAAGAAATGACTCATAAACATATTTGACACGTGGATTTTTAACGTGGAAACCCTGTTAAGGGAAAATCCACTTGGGACCGGTAACCCAAAATTTTCACTCTTCTGAAGTGAGCTCAGTGAAGAGGCAACCTTGTTAAAGGTTACAAACACACTGTTAAGTGTGACCTTGTTAGAGGATTTAACATTAACAATTTATCGCTTGATATCTGGCACTACTATGCTATCTTCATGATAAACCTTTTGATACTCCCTGGGACGTATCTCAATATGTAATGGATTTGTTTAGATCCTGCTCAGTTAAGAGACTTCTCTGAATCAATGGTTAAACTGAAACAGTATATGATATGTTCATACATACAACTTAGACTTGCAGATTTTCAAATCTATTGTAAGCTCATAATACCTTTCTGATCAATGTTTCCTTTCAATTCCTTTTCTCCACTTCTTTCTACTAGGTGATGTTGTGCTTCTCTGTTGCTTGGTATCCACAAAAATATTAGCTCTGTTCTTCAGCTTGTTTGATCAAGTCTGATTGAAGACTTCTTTCTTCATCACTTTCTCTTCAGCATCCTCTTCTTTATTCACTCCTCTGATCCATAATGAATCAGTTTGTCTCTTTATAGACATGATTTCACCATTTCTAAGTGCTTGAATTTCTTGTTCTTGGCATGATCCGCAATTCTCGCCATTCTTGCTTTAAAGAATTACTTCAATTTTATCCCGTAGATTTCTCTTAGACAACTGGAATAAAACAGCTTTAAAACTCTAGATTATCTCTGGCTTTAAACTTGTTGATGAAAACAATGATTAACAACCAGTTAACTTCATCTTTAGCTCTTGACATCTAATTCTTTTGTCATTTCTTAACTTTAGTTATTTTCAGTGTTTTAACTCCTTGTTAGCTTGGTCTTGACTTCAGTTGTCCCCGGGCATCTCTATATGTCCGTCGGGTTGTCTGTCCGTTGGGTAACACTATGGTTCTACTCATCGGTAATGTTGTGGTTGTGCTTCATCGATAATACTTTCTTGGGTTTCTTGCTCGGGTATCACTGTGACTTTTCTCTCGGGGTTCTCTATCCGTCAGGGTGCACTGTCTGTCGGTGTTTGTAGTCACTTAGTGAATACTAAAATTTTATGCATTACTAATAGCATAACCTTTATCTCTCTGGTTCTTTGAAGTCTTTGACACTATGTATATAACCAATCAGATTATATCAATTTAACATCAATGACAATACAATACATTAATTGATTTAATGTCTTTCATTAACTTTCTGCAGCTCGATGATCATCAACTTAACATCTTCAAACATTCAATCAGTTATAGTTCATCAATATCTCCCTTTGGCATTGATGGCAACACACTACATTACTACTAATACATTATAAAATATATTAGTTTTAGTTCATCAAACTACCAAATTCATTGTTCTATAACCAATACAAATATCTGGCTCTCGGTAAGCTCTCCTAGCTTAGATTTGATTTCTACAGAGTACTTTCTTCAATCTTCATTCCCTTCACTGGATAGATGTAGCAAATTATGATTCTCTCTCCCTTTTTTATAACTTTTGTTTCTGATTTGTGCTCTCCCTTTTACTATTCCTCTCCTTGATCATCTCATTTTCCTTTGATAGCAATCTCTCCCTTAGGATAATCATGCTAGATGTTTCATATGTAATCTCTCCCTTTGAATATTCTATCCTATCTTGATATTCTCTCCCTCATGATGTTCTTTACTTTGATGGTTATTTCATATGGATATATTCTCTCCCTTTGACAACAATGCCAAAGTCATATCTCTTTATTTAATATATTCCTTGAATTTCCCTTTCATCAACAACATAGCTCTGTATTATCCAATTAATATCTCTAGTGTTCGGTGCAAATAAGTACCTTGTTGTGTACAAATGTATCTTTGCAGACCATCTCTTTTCTTGCATCAACATGTTTTGTGTAGGATGATGCAACCTCCTAGTCAGCTTAGTGACCAATAGACAAGGGTTAGATCCCTAGTCTCTTTCTCGGGTACTCAAATTTATCTTTAGGCAATGGATTTGTGAATATGTCAGCTAATTGTTCCTTTGATTGAAAATATTCCAGTATCACCTCTTTCTATTGCACTTTCTCTCTTAAGTAATGATACTTGATAGCAATATGCTTGGTCTTAGCATGCATGACTGGATTCTTTGATATGTTTATTGCACTGGTATTATCACAATAGATAATCACTGGTTCAAGAATTTTCATATTCATACCTTCTAGTAATTGTTTGATCCATGCAATATTTGAGTAGTTTGCAACAAAAACCACATATTCTACTTCTACAGTAGATTGTGAGATGCATCATTGCTTCTTGCTGATCCATGTGACAAGTTTGTCACCTATGAAGAATGCTCCTCCAGTTGTGCTCTTCCTGTCATCTAAGTTTTTGGCCCAATCAACATCTGTAAAGACTTGAAGCTCGAATTTTCCCTTTTTGTTATACCACAAGCCATAGTCCTCGATATTCTTTAGATATCTCATAATTCTCTTGACAAAATTCATGTGTGATTCTTTGGGATTAGCAAAGAATCTTGCAGCTATTCCAACTACATGTGCTATATATGGTCTAGTATGAACAACATACATAAATTTTCCAATCATTGATCTATATAGAGTTTGATTTACCTTATTTGACTTATCTTCCTTTTTTAGCTTACATCTGGTTGCCATAGGTGTTCCAACTAGCTTGGAATCTTCCATCTTGAATATCTTAAGCACTTCCTTGATGTATTTGGATTGTGTGATATATATGTCTGCATCTTGTTGAAGAATTTGTAGACCAAGAAAGAATTTGATCTCCCCAAACATGGACATCTCAAACTCTTTGCTCATTTCATTAGTAAAAGATTTACATAACATATCATTACCCCCAAATATGATATTATCAACAAAAATTTTAGCAATCAGAATATTATCATCAGTATCTTCTTTTAAATACAAATTGTTATTTTTACTTGTTCTTACAAATCCAATACTTATGAGATATGAGTGAATTCTTTCATACCAGGCTCTAGGTGCTTGTTTTAATCCATACAAGGATTTGTGTAGTCTACATACCATGTTTCTCTTGTTAGGATCATCAAACCCTTTTGGTTGTTCAATGTATACCTCTTCTTCTAATATTTCATTTAGGAATGCATATTTGACATCCATTTGGTATACCTTGAATCCTTTGAATGCAACATAAGCAAATAAAATTATTACTCCTTCTAGTCTAGCAATAGGTGCAAAGGTTTCTCCATAGTCAATACCTTCTTCTTATGCATACCCCTTGCATACTAAGCTTGCTTTGTTTCTTGTGGCTTCTCCATTCTCATTCAGCTTGTTTCTGAATATCCATTTGGTACCGATGACATTCTTGTCATTCGGTCTAGGTACTAATATTCATGTTCTATTCTTCTCAATCTGTTCTATCTCTTCAATCATAACACTGACATATTCTTCATTTTCAAGTGTAGTATTAACATATTTAGGCTCAAAATCACAAACTAAACATCTAGTGTTTAGTGACTTACTTCTTGTTCTTGTTCCATCCTTCTTGTCTCCTATGATCTGATTCTATGGATGATGTCTTCTGACATACTTGGCAAGTATCGGTTCAACTCTTGGTTCATCATTTTGATCATCATTTTCACCTTCATTCTGATCTCCATCGCTCAGAACATCATTTTGAGCAATTTCTTGATTTTTGATATTTACAGCCTAATGCTCAAGTGCAATAATTTGTTGCTCGAGAGTGGTACATTGTTTCTCGAGCAGAGTGTTAGGTTATTCATTATAGACAAAACTGTTGTAGTCTTCTAGCTCTTTTCTACTTTCCTCATCATTTTTCTTTGCATATTCATCTATTCTGACATTTGCACTTTTAATGATCTTGTTAGAGGACTTGTTAAGACATTTATAAGCCTTTCTTTTGGTGGAATACCCTAGAAATATTCCTTCTTCACTTTTGGAGTCAAGCTTTCCATTTCTACCATCTTTCAAAATATAACATTGACTACCAAAAATTATGAAGTAACTTACATTGGGTGTGTCTCCATACCATAGCTCATAGGGTGTCTTTTTAGTGTCTTTCTTCAATTGTACTCTGTTCAATATGTAGACAAAAATACTGACAACTTCCCTGCAGAAATTTTGAGTGATGCTTTTCTCAATCATCAGTGTTCTTACACAATCAACAATGGATATGTTTCTTCTTTCAGCAATCCCATTTTGCTGTGGTGTTCTTGGTGCATAAACTTGTCTTTTGATTCCATGCTCATTTCAAAAGTTAGTGAATTCATCAGATATAAATTCTCCCCCTCTATCTGATCTCAAGCATTTCAATTCCTTACCACTTTGTTTTTCTACCATAGTTGTATACCATTTAAACATCTTGAATGCTTCTGATTTTTATTTTAAGAACATAACTTTCATCATTCTAGAATAATCATCAACAAAGAGAATGAAATATCTATCAACATAGTAACTCTTTGTTCTCATGTGTCCACATAGATTAGTATGGACTAATTCTATAATAGCATTAGATGTATGGGTTTTTCTCTTAAAACTAGATTTTGTCATTTTACCTTTTTGACAATTCTTGCACATGATATGGTCGGGCTTTGACATGATCGGTAAGCCTCTTACTTTCCTTTTATTGCTTATCTTAATCATGTTGTCAAAATTAACATGACATAACCTCTTATGCCACAACCACATGTCTTCATTTCTAGCCATTAAACAATTGGTATTGATATCATCAAGATAGAATAGGTTACCTTTTGTCTGTTCACTAGTTCCGATCAACCTTCTTGATTCATTAAAGATCATTTCCTTTTTGTTCTCAAATGCTACTCGGTGACCTGTGTTATTCAATTATGAAACACTTAATAGATTATAGTTAAGTCCTTTTACCCATTACCCATTTTCACATTTGATCAGGTTATTCAACATTATGGTTCCTTTACCTTCAATTGGACAAGGTGAGTCATTACCCATTCTTACTGATCCACCACTATAATACTCAAAAGTTTCAAACTTTTGTTTATCACCGGTCATGTGGTGAGTGCATCCACTATCTATAATCTAGACATCATCCTTACTAACCTTAGATATGAGTTCAGTCTCAACATACCTTTCTTCTTCGTATGAATCATCCTTCATGGCTACAAATACCATCTCAATGTCTTCATCAGATTCGGTGTGAGTGTCTCCAGCTCTATTCTCAGCCAGGTAAGAAGCTTTCTTCCCTTTGTCCTTGTAGTCTCAGGTATTTCTTCTGTCAGATTGTTGGTTGCTTCGGTAATCTCTGTCAAACCTCTTTTCATATGATCTGTCATTACTTTTGTCATCTTTTCTTTTGTTAGGACATCTAGCAGCAAAGTGTCCAATCTCTTTGCAATTAAAACATACAAGTGGTAATTTACCTTTGTATCTACCTTTGCCTCTCTACAATATTCTTTCCAGTAGTGCTTCAATCTCATCAAGTCCTTGTCACCACTATCACTTTCACTATCATTCCTCATATTGTGTTTATGACTTGACTTACTTATTTTCAAAGAATATTTGAATGCAAACTCTATAAATGGTAAGACACTGTTATCAAAGTTATTCATCTCAAATAAAACCATTCTACCAATCAGACTATCTAGAGTAACATTTGTTTGCAAGTGCTCTCATTTCTTTTATAGTAGATACTCTAATATCATATACAGGCAGTAAGGTTCTTAGGATTTTACTTACCATTGTCTCTTCTTCAAGTACACCTCCAACTCCTCAGATAGCATTGACTAACTCTTTTATTCTACAGCTATACTGAGTGATATTTTCTCCTTCTTTCATCCTTAGGTCATCAAGCCTCCCTCTTAGGCTTTTTGCCTTAGCTCTTAGTACATTAGCATCTTCTTCATGTACCAGCTTCAATTTGTCCCACATTTTCTTTGCAGAGGTGCAAGTTTTGACATCTTCAAATTCATCATCAAAGATTGAGGAAGCAAGCTCTATCATCATGCAATTGTGCTCATGCTTTTCTCTCAATTGATCAAGTGTGTGAGGTCATGTAGGCAACACATATTTAGTATCCAAGTATTGAGTAACATCATTTCCAATACCTAATAGGTGGAGTCTTATCTTTCTCTTCCACGATGCAAAGTTATCCTTGTTCAACTTGGGCACATCTTGTTTGCTCATCTTGTGATCTTTTTCTTAGGTCTTGAAACCTTTCTTATAAGCACACAAGCTCTGATACCAATTGTTAGAATAACTAAGAGGGGGGGGGGGGGGGGGGGGGGGTGAATCAATGGCCTCAAATATATTTCAATAAATCAACCCAAAAACTTAGTACCACAATTATAAGCCTCTAGTTATCTTCAGTCCTACAAGATGTATGCCTTGAAATAATATTATCAAATAACTACTGCTCGAAGTTCATTGTTAAACCTTATTCTTAATGTTGACCAAATAGCAGTCTATCATTTACTGAAATACAGTAAATATCTTAGTGTTTACCGATCAATCCTATTTTAGTAATGTGTTAAGCAAAACATGAAAGCAATGACTCATAAACACATTTGACACATAGATTTTTAATGTGGAAACCCTATTAAGGGAAAAACCACTTGGGACCGGTAACCCAAAATTTTCACTCTTCTGAAGTGAGCTCGGTGAAGAGCCAACCCTATTAAAGGTTACAAACACACTGTTAAGTGCAACCTTGTTAGAGGATTTAACACTAATAGTTTATCGCTTGATATCTGGCACTACTATGCTATCTTCATGATAAACCTTTTGATACTCCTTGGGACGTATCTCAATATTTAAAGGATTTGTTTAGATCCTGCTTGGTTAAGAGACTTCTCTGAATCAATGGTTAAACTGAAATAGTTTATGATTAGTTCATACATACAACTTAGACTTATGGATTTTCAGATCTATTGTAAGCTCATAATACCTTTCTGATCAATGTTTCCTTTAAATACCTTTGTTCCACTTCTTTCTGCTCAATGATGTTGTGCTTCTCTATTGCTCGATGTCCGCAAAAATATTAGCTCTATTCTTCAGCTTGTTTGATCAGGTCAGATTGAAGACTTCTTTCTTCATCGGTTTCTCTTCAACATCCTCTTCTCTGTTCACTCCCCTGATCCATAATGAATCAGTTTGTCTCTTTATAGACATGATTTCACCGTTTCTAAGTCCTTGACTTTCTTGTTCTTGGCATGATCTACAATTCTTTCCATTATTGCTTTAAAGCATTAGTCTAGTTTTATCCCATAGATTTCTCTTAGACAACTAGAATAAAACAACTTTAAAACTCTAGCTTATCTCTAGCTTTAAACTTGTCGATGAAAACAATGATTAACAACCAGTTACTCCATCTTTAGCTCTTGACAACTATGGCTTTTTTCATTTATGAACTTCAGTTCTTTTTGGTGTTTTAACTCCTTGTTAGCTCGATCTTGACTTCAGTTGTCCTCGGGCATCTCTGTCTGTCCGTTGGGTAACACCGTGGTTCTGCTCGTCGGTAATGTTATGGTTGTGCTTCGTCGGTAATACTTGCTCGGGTTTCTTTCTTAGGTTTCTTGCTTGGGTATCACTGTGACTTTTCTCTCGAGGTTCTCTATCCGTTAGGGTGCACTGTCTGTTGGTGCTTGTAGTCACTTAGTGAATACTAAAATTTTATGCATTACTGATAGCATAACCTTTATCTCTCTAGTTCTTTGAAGTCTTTGACACTATGTATATAACCAATCAGATTATATCAAGTTGACATCAATGCTAATATAATACATTAACTGATTTAATGTCTTGCATTAACTCAACTTAACATCTTCAAACATTCAATCAATTATAGTTCATCAGTTTAAAACTTCAAAATTAAAAATATCATGTAGACTATAAAAATGGAAAAGCACTTTATGATGAATTAAATCATTTAAATATCATTGTTCGCCTAATAAACTTAAGAAGGAATGCATATTCAACATCACTTGAACAATGGATAAAGTTAATGCTAATCATTTTAAAAAAAGTATTTAAAAATTAAAGAAAAGTGATTTGAAAGATGAAACTCATTTTAATTTAAAATATAAGAATTTACTAGTTATTTTTTGAAAAATCTTTTATTTAAGATATTTTTTGTATCTTATGTAAACTAATTTATTGGGTTTAACTATAAAAATATATTTATCTTTACTAAATGGATATTATTTTTTCCACCATGAAGCTTTCATAGCCCTCCTATGCTCATGAGGAGGACAATAAGCATGAGATTTAGGTGGATAATGAGAAGTACTTGAATAAGAGGAAGCACTTGAACAAGGAGATCTAGATGGATAATGAGAAGTACTTGAATAAAGAAAGATGGATATAACTAAATAAGGAGACCTATTTGGATAGGGAGATTTATTGAAGCTAATTTTACTCCAGCTAGGAGTGTAGGGACTCTTTGGAGTACAATTAGGAGTACTAATATGAACCTCTATGAAAGGAGTTAAAGGATCCATTTGAAAATTGTTCGGAGTATTAATTTTATGATTGGGTGTTACAGAAAACCCCCTTGTAGTCCAATTATTTTGTTCTTTATCAACTTTCCAAATAGTGCATATCTCACCAATTTCACTCAATGGTGTCGTAGATGAGGGAATGTGATTTTTTTTAATCCAATTCGCCAATTTGCCTAAAACTGGGCCAACCATAAAATTGTTGTTGCATATTTTTTCTATCATCAAGAGTGGATACCAAGCAATTTCATTAACTTGCTTCTTTATCCTTTGTTCAAAAGGATATTTCCCATCCACTCCTTTGATAATGTACAAAACCACTTGTTTCTTCTCTTCAGAATGCTCAATGAAGTCATTAACATTGAAAGTGGACTTATATCATATCCTATCTCTTCCATTGATTCTTCATCAGTATCTTCCCTCTTTCCCTGAGGAAAACTCCAAGAAACACTCTTCCACGCCTTCACAAGGAAAAACTTCTTATTCAATTGGTCCAAAATGATTGAGCCTGCTACCAGAACAGAGTGCTTCAAGGCCATGAATTCATCAAGTATTTCATTTACATGATTGGTACGGTAAGTTTTAAATGGATCACAACTCTTGAAGAATAAATAGGTGAAGTCCTTTATGCTAAGGGACTTTAAACAAGGATCTTGATCTACTATATTTTCCTTATAGTGCCAATGAGCTTTCTCTACTTCAAATATTACGCTTGGTATGAAGTCTACTTCTTCTAGATTCATATCTCGAACACACATAACATATAATTCTTGCATGGTCTTGTCTTAAGGATAAAGATACCCAAGAGATTGAGATGAAGATGTACTAAATTTTTTACCCATTCTAGATCTAGATTGAGAAATCCTACATTTACTATTGTTGGGTGTCATTGGGTTATTATTATTATTATTATTATTATTTGGAGTTGCAGAAATGAGAGGCTTACTAGTAGTATTTGGTGTTTGGGGAAGGGAAAATTTTCACCATTGAGGCTAAAAAGGAAGAGGGGTTTCTGACATCTTATCTTGTCCATAATTCAACTTCTCACGAATAGAGAATGGGATGCTTCCAAATGCGCTCATTTTGCTTCTGCTTCTCTGCTCGCTTCCTTCCTTCCTTCTTCGTTGAAGAAGAATAACAAGGATGGATGCCAAAATAGCAGTGATTTTGGCTGAATAAATACAAACTCACTAAGATTTTGGATGCCAAGGGTCATGTCTGTTAACTTAGACTATGTTAACAATTTTACATTTGTCATTTATTTATGAGTAGACTATTTATAGGACTAATAGGCTGCTACTCCACCCAATTTTATGTCATAACTATCTTGTGATCTTTCATGCCATTTTGATGTCGTATGAATGGAGTTATTTTGCATTTTTTCTATGTTCTCATGATTGTTATTTTCCTTTTCGCTTGAGCTATCATTTTTCTCATTCATACAATCTCTCAATCATTTTCATAAATTGTCAACTGTGTTTTATTCTTGGCCCTTGGACTACCCTCTATGCACTTGACTAGCGTAATCATTATTTTTATAATGCTTTTCAATCTCTATAATAACTATGTATTTGAATTTGTCTCAGCATGTTTATGCATAAATCTAAAACTTTAATGGCACTTGTATTCATGAATGAGCTTGAACATCACCTTATGACTACCCTCAAACTGTAATGTTGAAGGCCAACTGTCACTTCTCTTTCCCTTCATCTTGGCTGTTGGACTTCTTGCTAAGTGAAAAAAACTTTATTAGTTGTTGTTGTTGTTGTATTCAATTGTAATCTTTCATTTCAAAACTTTAATATAATTTCCTCTGCTCAGTGTGGATGTAGGAAATTTGGCCGAACCTTGATAAATCTTGTGTACTCTATTTTGTTTATTGTTTGTATTCTTCAATTCTATTTTTTTATCTTTGTTTCTTCAAACTCAACAATTGCTATCAGAGTTGGTTGAACAGTTGATTGGGAATTCGACAGAGAATTTGCAAAGCTATGGAAGAATTGAGAGTACAAAAATTCACAGGGAAGAATTTTGGGATATGAAAGATATAATTGAAATCGTTGTTGATCAAGCAAAGTCTCTCACTTGCTTTTGAGGGAAAAAAAAAGAAACCTGCTAGGATGAGTAACGAAGATTGGGAATCACTTGATGAAAAGGCCAAGGCAACAATCTTTCTCTCTTTCAATAATGATGTATTGTACAATGTTGCAAATGAAGCAACAATAAAGGAGGTATGGGACAAGCTCTCAGCCACATATGCAATGTAATCCACTACAAATAAATTCTTCATCATGAAGAGGTTATACAAATTGAATATGAGGGAAGGTGAGGTCATGACAAATCATCTCAACGAATTCAATACCTTGATCAGTCAAGCGAATTCGGTTGGCATGAAACAAGACGATGAGAACAAGGTTGTCTTACTATTATGCTCTCTTCTAAACAGCTGGGATGGAGTTGTAACAACAATTAGCACTAAAAGATCAAGCTCAAAAAAGTTATCTTTTGATGAAGTTTCAATGACTCTTCTTAGTGAAGACATGAGAAGAAAGAACATGGAGTCTTCAACCAACGAAGCCTTAACAATGGTGAGTACCAAAAATAGGGGAAGAAGTCATAATATAGGCAAAAATAATTCCAATAGGAGGTCTCAATCTACAAGAAGATCACAGTCACGAGGTAGACAAGGTGATTGCTAGTTTTGTGGCAAAGTTGGTCATATCAAGAAGGATTGTAGAAAATACAAGAAGGCACAAGAACGGGTGTTGGACAAAAAAAAGAGCATAACTTATGCTATCATTTCTATAAATTGTCAAATAAGTTTTATTCTTGGCCCTTGGACTACCCTCTCTACACTTGACTATCATAATCATTAATTTTCTAATACTTTTCAATCTCTGTAATAACTATGTATTTGACTTCGTCTCAACATGTTTACATGCATAAATCTAAAACTTCATCTTAGCATGTTTATGCATAAATCTAAAACTTCAATGACACTTGTATTCATTAATGATCTTGAACATCACCTTATGACTACCCTCAAACATGCACCATCTTATATTCTATACTTGTGATTATCCTTTCTCTTTAATTGTTTTCTTGGCATATTTAGCAAGATTTTCTATAGCCACTATGGTCGCTTCAAAGGAATTTTCAGTGGGAGTGAACATTCCATGATGGTGATACAAAAATTTGCCTCTTTTCTGCAAACCTTGAAACAATTTGTCTACTACCTTACTTGCCAGTAAAGCTTCAGTGTCAGATTTCTCAACCAGATCCACAATGCTCCATGTAGATGGGCAGAGCTCAACTATGATATCAAATTCTCTTTTGACTTGCAATCTTTGGTGGATGGGGACATTTGTAGCTGCTAGAAGGTTTTCTCTTGATAAAAGCTACCAATACCTCACACGTTTGGCCCTTTATTATGAAAAATACATAAAAATGTTTCTTTATTCCAATATCACAGATATTACATCTGATATGAATTTTATAAAGTGGTAGAAATGACATAAAGTAATTAAATAGTTTAACCGTACATAAAGTACCTCTCTCTAACTGTCTATCCTAATTAATGTAATATATTTACTAACAATGTAATACATTTACTAACACCCTCCTCCCTCCTCTTTGGCCTTCAATATATTTTCTGTTGGCTAACCATAGGCACGCAACATTTTCACCACTCATTGTTATGAATGCTTTCAAATATTTGTCATGAATGCTTTTGAATATCTTTCATGGTACGAGAATTTCCCCAATTATTGCAGGTCGTTACCTCCATATAAATTGGGAATATCTGCATCCATACAACTAGAGGAATCAACTTACAAACTCTCACTCTATGACCAACCTTTAGCATCAACAGTCTCATTTTGCAGCATATTTGAGGGGTTGTTACTACTCATTGTGAGTATTATGACAATCAAATATAAGACAATCAAATGTACGTTTACTTTCTCATGTTATATTATTCTTTCGCTATCGTTAATTTCATGCCTTGTTGGATGTTGTCTCTAGATGTACCACAATACGTGCCTTTTATTCTCTACATCATAATTGATTGTCCCCTCATCTTTGATGCTTAATAGAGTGCCCTGAAATAAGAATATAGTCAAACATGTGATGAATCAACACTACTATCACTCCTATTCATGTTTTGTAAATTATTTTTCCTCAACATTTCGATTATCCTCGAGTCTATTGACTATCCCATTATTATCTACAAGTAATAGGATTTGTATCTTAGCTTTCCTAAGCTTGAATACCACTATCATACATAAGTTACCTATTATAGTTGTGGTATTCATAGTTTTTGGTTCATATTTGAAGTCTTTGACCATATATTGCTATGATGGATATTAATAGGGAATTTGCATTTTCTTTCAAGTCATTTTCATTTCTTTCTATGTTTCAACCCCTTTCAATCCTTATTCATGCATTAACATGACATCTAATCTCATAGGTCTCCCTCCATTATGGATGATCATAAATTTTTTTCTAATAAGGTTTAAATGACCCTCAAGATTACTATAAAAAAGACTTCAATCATTGAGAAGCTACCCTCTATGCTTTTCAAGTTCTCTAGATTATCTTAATTAGCCTTTAAAAAATGATATCTTGTTCATTATTGTGATGGTAGTTTCTTCTTGATGCTATGTTTTGGTTGATGTAATCATCCTTGTTTGATTATCATGTAAATGAAGCTTGGATGTTTATGTCTTTTCTTAGGGGAATATTGACCTTTACCTTTAAATTCTTGATAATTAATTACTATTAGGTTTCCTTGATGCCTTTGTTATCCTCCCAATATCGCTTTGCACATAATCATGATATCTTTTTTTTCTTATCCATCATTTAACTCCATGTCCCTCGATATGTTTCAAGATGGAATACACCAACACAAGGACTATTACACATCTACAATAACCATCTTAAATAATATTCTTGTCAATAGATTCTCAATAGTCCAATTTTGGCTACAAGTGGATTAAATGTGGCTCCCACAAGGGTAGAGCCCAGCTTGTAGGGTTTTTTTCAAGCTCCTGGTCTTTGTCTTGCTCTCTGCCTTTTTTCCTAAGCTTGGTTTAACCCTTCATGTCTTGAAAACCCTATGGAAGTCTCTTAAACCCTAGCTCTTTGGTGGCCCATTCTAATTCTTTGTTACTTTTTGTGCCACTTAAGTTCTTATTTTTGTCATGTGCTTTATTTCCTTGTCTCTTATCTCCTAATCTCCTAATACTTGGCGGTTAGTCACTAACATTCAGTGATCTGGAGACATGGTCAAGTCTTGGCACTTTTTAACTATCTCCTAATCTCATAATGAAAAGGTTAAGTCATGAAAGATCTCAAGATTCAGCACAAGTTGTTCATGCAAATCAGATCCTGTGGTTGTCGCTTGATCTCTAGATAAACTCAGGGGTCAAGAAAGTATTCAACGACTTGGAGATAAAAAGGAATTCAGTACCTAGGGTTAAAGATGAGTTAGAGGCTGGGTTAGACAAAGGAATCAGATCGAAGGTCGGTGCGGTGCCTTAATCACTGAGATCAAGCTTGAAGATTCATTGAGGCATCACACTTTGTTCACGTGTGTCCGTGGCGGGCTAGGATCTTAGTGAAATGTGATATCATCTTGTAGGGGGAATCAATCAGATGGTTGTCACAAAGCCTTTATCACTAGATCAAACTTGAAGATTCTTTAAGGCATTACGCTATTGTGCAATGTGTCTATGGCGGGGCAAGGCTGAAATTAGTGGGAGGTTAAAAGGCAGTTTAGTCAAGATCAATCCAATGGTCAGCACTGTGAATTTAAGCACAGATGCTTGACAAATAGTGATTAATCCATTGCACCATGTCGATGAGTGGTAGGTTGTCAGAACCTGGGCCCATCTATGGTTTGTTCATCTTCGAGCAAGTGCCTTTTGATCATGCGGTGGGCATTATTCCTTAAGACCAATATGCATGACATATAGTCTTTGAGCCATTGCGACATCATGCCACGTGTCCATGGCGGGGCTAGGTTGAAGTCAGAAAGGTAAAGGTAAGGATCAATCAATTCATATTTGATCGTGTGGATGGTGCTTTGCCTTAAGGTAAAGATGATAGATAGATAAATTTTGAGACATTGCACCAAGGTGACATCTGGTATTTCTGAAATCATGGGTCTCAATTTTAAAAGCAATAAATACATCGTAAGTTTGTGAAGATCTAACAACAGGCGTTAAGCATCAAAGACAAAGATGAAGGTTTTTATCCATTAAGCCATTGCAACATTTTTCCATGTGTCTAGATCAGATCCGACCTTAAAGGCAAGATAAAGATAAGGTAAGTCAAGATAGATCTGATAATGGGTGTTATGCCTTAAATCAAATATGATCAAGATCTAATGTATAAGGAAATGTGCCAAGATGACGCGTGTCCATATCTGATCCTGAGCTTGCGAGTGACTTAAAGGAGATCAACGGTTCTATTTTAAAGTTGATAAAGGTTGAAATAGTCAGTGCTATGACTTTAAGTTAAGATGATAAAAAAATAGTGATTAAGCCATTGCACCGTGTCAACACGTGGTAGGTTGTCAGAACCTGGGCCATCTGCGACTTGTCAATCTCTGAGCAAGTTCCTTTTGATCATGTGGTGGGTGTTATGCCTTAAGACTAATATGCATGACAGATAGTCTTTGAGTCATTACGACATTGTGCCATGTTTCCATGGTGGGGCCAGGCTGAAGTAAAAAAGGTAAAGGTAAAGATCAATCAAGTCATATTTGATCGTGTGAATGGAGATTTTCCTTAAGGTAAAGATGATAGATAGATAAATTTTGAGACATTGCGCCGAGGTGACATCTGGTATTGCTAACATCATGGGTCTCAAGTTGAAAATAAATAAAGATGATGTAAATTTGTGAAGATCTAATGGTAGACGTTAAGCCTCGACGACAAAGATGAAGGTTTTTATCCATTAAGCCATTGTGACATCGTGCCACGTGTCCAGATCAAATCCAACCTTAAAGAAAAGATAAACATAAGGTAAGTCAAGATAGATCTGATAGTGGGAGTTATACATTAAAGAAAATATGATCAAGATCTAATGTATAAGGCAATGCACCAAGATGGCGCATGTCCAGATCTGATCCTGAGCTTGCGAGTGACTTAAAGGAGATTGATGATTCTATTTTAAAGTTGATAAAGGTTCAAATTTGAGCATTCGATATGATATTCTGCACCACCCGTGACTGTTATAAATAGATTTTCAAATATTAAAATCATTTCTTAGAGTTTCTTGGCAATGGCGACGTGTTTCAAATTGCAGAGAAGGTAGATGGATCGAGTTGATCTATCTGCTCAAATTTATGGCGATGAGAGATATCTTCAAAGCATATCTGATCTTCTGAGATATTTCTCGAGTGCATTAATGGACAGACTTGACTATTTTTAGGGTTTTTTATTGTTTAATGGATATCTATTGTAACCCTAATTCTTCCCTAATTTGATAAGATGGATTGGCTCCCAAGCCCGTGTGTTGAGGGAGATTGTATATAAGTTTTTTTTTATGTAAAAAGGTTCGGAATATGTAAGAGTTTTATGTGATATTTTATCTATCCTCAAGCTTTTCATGTGTCTGTAATTCTCACTTTCCAAGGCTTATGCAAGACTTTCTGTGGAATTTTTCTTACCCTCAGGTTTTCATATGTTTTGGGATTCTTTCTGAAGCATAATATATCAACAGAGTATTGGAGAAGTTTTTCGGTTATTCTAAGTCTTCTTTCTTGTCTACATCTTTATGTGCTATTGTGGATGATTGATTAAGATAATCTTGTGAATTTTGTTCATTCCTTGTTATCTTGTCTCATTCCTGTGCCTATTTGTTGGAGTAGATGTTTGTTTGCAGGTCATAGTCCGTGTTTATCTTCTTGAAGCTATTTCTATGAAATCTTTTCTTTCCTTGAATAGTTTCATCTCAGGCCTCTCTATGAAACACTTTTTGCAAGCCTATCTAGGAATTTGTACTTTCCCTAACTCATAGATTTCATGTTAATACTTTTTCATTGTATTATGATTAATGTCACTTTCGGTGTATCACCTTTTAGATTAAGTTTTGCTTTATTCTCTTTCATTTCTCCTTCTACCCCTTTTCATCCCAAGTTTACTTTTCAAGTTTAAAGAGCAAAATAGGTGATTATCCAAGAGGAACCAACCTAGAATTTGGAGGTTTCACTTCATTTAGCAAAGGTCCCATAACCTAGAAGTGATTTCCATGTTATACCAGATCATTAGACTTATGAGTTTAATAGGGTGCAAATTTGGTGTATAACAGTTCTAGTACACCCGGTGGGACCACAAAAGAAGTTCATCATGCAAAGCTATGTTATCTCTGATATGATGATAACATAATACAAACCTAAAGTGGTTTTGTCTTGCATATTTGGTGACTCGAGAAAGGTCTAATGGTTTCAAAAGATCAAGTGTTGGTATGTTTCAAATCTTTTAGATTCAAAATTCTAGCTAATTGCATGAGTAGAGATGTCAAGTTATTATGGACAGTCAGGTAAATCACCATCATATCATGAAAATAGTGCTCAATGGGCTAATTAGAAACCATATGAAAACCATCCAAAAGTGTTTTTTAGTCCAAGCTACCATATCATAGCAGGTTGTCAATATGTTCAATATGTTGCCATTCAATATGTCCATGTACAAGCTTATGAGTATGATATCTAATGTAAAGTATCATGGGCACAAAATTAACAACAAGAGAGTCAAGGGTAGTAGGCTCATCATGCTTACCACCCACCCCCCCCTACTCAGCCTGATTGGAAACATTCTCAAAATTATAACCAATCCTAGGGAGACTACTTCATGCCTAATCAGCATGAAGATATTTCCAATCAGCCTCAGAGCTCGTACTTTGTTGGAATGAAGGAGGAGGGTGAAAGGATGAAAAATATATTGATTGACTTGATTAAGAAAGTGTTTGAAATCAAGGAGAAACAAGACATGGATCTACAGTATGAGAAGTTGGCTTACCACAACCAATTCCTGACAGCAAAAAATGAAAAGTGTTTTCCTTTCAATCAACCTCATGATCAGACTACATGTTCGAATGGATTGATGAATCAAGAAATCATGAGTAAAGAATCAAGGGCACATTTGGATACATCCTCTAGTGGGTCAATACCACAATGAGTTGCACAACCTAATGAGACTGCATCCTTTAATTGGAAAAGGGAAGATTTTGGTGGTGAAGAAAACAAGTTGGAAACCCAAGCAGCTATATTCTTTCCAAATCCATACTTTGAGGCAGTGGTTCTAGATGTCAATCTAATTTTCACAAATGATGAGCAGTGAAGGAACCAATGGGAAGAGGATCTTGATCACCAAATTATTGTCAATGAAGCAGAGCTAAGATCATAAATTGATGAACAAAAGACTCTTGAGTGTAAGGTTCCAAGCTTCATGCCTTTTGGGAAAGGTGAGTCTCCTAAATCTCACAAGTTTACAATTCCAAACTGGATTATTCCCATGTTCCAGGAGCCTACAAATGAAAAACCTATAGAGCGTTCATTTCCAAGTTTTGGTAACATCCTTCTAGCACATAAACCTGTTATAGAACAATTACAACCTTGCTGTGATCAACAACAACCTGAGGATTATATTGAGATAGGGTCGGTTGCAAGTGAGAAACACAAAAGTGATAGAGTCATCAATTTTAAAAGCTCCAAAAGGGGTATGCCTTCCATGTCTACTTCTGAACACTCTCAATTTCACATCCCAAGTTTTAAGGGAAAGATTTCTTTCCAAGAGCCTATACTTGATATTTGGCCCACCACTCTGCAAGAGTAGTCTATTCAAGAAAATTGTTTATCCCAAGCGACCCCTCAGGTCTGTCAAGATACTGAACTTCTATGGCAACTTTCATTGACTCTGCCTCTTGTTTGTCTGATGCCAAGTCTTTTCAAGGATACTAGTAAAGCATTAGAGAAAGGACTTGTGGTGGATGAGCCTTTATGTGATGAAGAAGAGAGAAAATTAGAGGTGTTAGTTTTGAGTGATGACTATGAAAAGTTGGTAAACCTTCATGTGATAAAGAAATAGAGGTTGATGCTCAACTTGAAATCATGGTTAATTTGTTTAATGATATTCCCTTTTTTGTTGAAAATGAGGAAGACATGCAATTACCTATGGCTGAAATTCAATTACAATAGAAGGATCACCATCAGAAAGGGAGTGACAAAGAGGAAGATGTTATGTTTTTGTTTGATGAGCTTCCTAGTTTTGTTGAGATAGATGAAGAAGATATGGTCATGACTACATCGACAAAAAATTTACAACAAATATAGGGCATAGGTCATTATCATGATATGTCAATTCATGAGCTTGTAATCAAATAGGAAAATTTACAATATACAGAAGTTAAAAAAAACCTTGGGGAAAATTATTTGGAGAACATCATAGAAGATTTGTGTATGGAGCTTGATGATAGGAAACCAGTTGTTCCTAAAGGCCTTCAGAGAGTTGATAGTGTTGATGAGATCTTAGCCTGTTTAACAGAAGATGATAGTCACTTGACTACAAAAGAGGAGTTAACATGGCTATTCATAATGTAGGACAACCATGAGTATTCTAAAAATAACAAAGAAGGCTCCAAGTATGTCATCTCAAGAGGCTGCCCCATCAGATACTTGGCCCAAGAAGAGTTTAATGAAACGTCCTCATATGATCTATTTGAAGTGAGTGAATTTGATCCCATTTTTCAAGAGACAATCCTATATTTTGTGACATACTTTTATGTGCCTCATGTCTTGTTGGCTATCCTCAAGGATATATGATAATCCTTAAAGGATCAAAAGTTGTCATTAGTATACAAGAAGACTGTTTTGGTTAGTCATGATTACCGAGCGACAACATTCACCGAGTGATAGCACTCACTGAGCGACAGTGATCACTGAGCACAGTGGTCACCGAAATGTTTTGAACACTAAGCAGTATATCAACCGAGCACCAGTGTACAGAGACACAACCGAGAACCAGTATACAAAGACATCACTGAGCACCAGTCTACACTGAGAAAAGAGGATCTCAACTACACGTCAGCTAAAACACTTTAGTCTTTAAAATATATTTTTTCTTAGCTAGATAACCATTTCTTGTGGATCAAGAAAAACATAAATGATGGATTTAATTAGTTAACTGGTTGTATTCATGCAAGCTAGGAGATCAAGGTCAAGTTGTAAACCTTTGGTCTTAGAGTTTTTCAAGAAAAGCGTGAAACCTAATTAGGTCAAAATCTTGTATATATAGATGTATTAATCAATTAAGAACATGATTATTGTAGCCGCCAAGGACATCTATGGATCAGACAGAGGTTTTCATGCAAAAGGATAGATAAAGAAGAATTCAGTTATCAAGAACTACATTCAAGGCTACCGAGAAGAACAAAGGTATTATCCATCACACTAGGTGATACATATATTTTGTGAACTTAATAGATTTGTAATCATAAATTTAAGATTATAAGCAATGAGATCATATATTTTGTTACTCTCTAACAATTGTAGCAAGCAATAAAATCCGTTAAGAAGGTTGACTTAACAGTCTTAATGTAAATCTCTTAATCGAGTGCACACACACATTGTGTTGCTAAAATATCTTAAATGGGTAGACTTAACAAGTCTGACATGCTACTCCTAACAGGGTAAGATCATCAGAAGTGATCACAAATTTTAGCCCTATTAGGCACCTTCCATTCTGCATATAGTGAATCTTTGTGGGTTTCATCTCCATTGCAAAGTTTACCATCTAACAAGGGTTTCCGCGTTACCAAATACTTGTGTCATGTGTAAATGAGTTTCATGAATGTTTAAATGTTTGTTTACATGCATTTACATTTAAGCTATGATATTGCATGCATGAAGTAGTAAAGCTACAAATGCAAGTAATGAGTGCTAAAGATTAATTGATAAAAAATTTAAGGGTAGTGATTCACCCCTCCTGTCTCAGTACACACCCTTCCATTATTTTAACAATTGGTATCAGAGCTAGATCTCTTATTTGGAAAATTTTAATCACTTGAGAGAAAAGATCATACAATGGAAATATATAAGCGTGATAAAATATTGAGAATTAGAAGTTACAAATACATATTTTCTTTGAGCAATACAAAGAGGTAAGAAACAAAATGAAAGAGTTATTGGCTGAAAGAAAAGTCATGACATCTCGCTACAATGAAACTGACTATCATGAAGAAGAGATACCCGACCTATTTGATTCATCTAGATCTAGATCTGGTAATACATCTGACACATCTAAAGGAACCAATGCAGATCCAAATGAAATTAATCAACATCTGACTGAACAAGTGAAAGTACCACAGATCGATAAAGGGACACAAATGGTAAGAATGATTGATGTTATGAATAATGCAAGACAAGATGAACAAGAAAGAACTTCGGCTATTAATGATAGAAGAAAGATTATTGAAAAATGGCAAGAGAAGGAATCTAAGATACAGAGACTTACTAAACATCACATTGAGATCACCAATCAAATAGTTCTTATGAGTCATGAGGCCAACCGAGTGAACATGGAACTTGCTGGAAAATTGGAAGTTATTGGTGAACTAAAATAAGAAAATGAGAAACTGAAGCATGAAATAAAGATTCAAAAACAACATAATGATATGATCAAGAAAGCTGAAGACTGTACAAAAATAATTGATGAATTTATGAATGGACAGAGAAGACTCAACAATAATACCAATTTAGGGTATACCAAGCATGGAGAATCATCAAATTGAGCTGATCAAAGAAATGTATACACAAATCCAAGACCAAATAAGTGTTCATGTAATCAATGTGGAAAACCAGGTCACACATCAAATATTTTCAAGATCAAAGAAAAATGTATTCCTAAAACACTTCTACATTCATAGGTAATTGCTATAACTGTAAAAAGCATGGACACAAAGCACATGAATGTAGATCTAAGCTAAACAAACCAAAGAATAAATCTTACATGGAAAAATATTGTTCTACTTGAAACATGCATGGCCACACATTTCATGAATGCAGAAAAAGAATAAAGCAAGTCTGGAAGCCTAAAGAACAAGAAAATGCATATCAACCGAGAAGAGTTGGTAATACATATGTTTGGGATTACAACGCTTGGGTAAATTGCATAGAATGTGGTAGATATGGACATATTTTTTCTAACTGTATGATGAAATAGTTAAGAAGATCCAGAAACTGGACTAAACCTGGAATGACATGCTTACACTGTCATAAGGTCTGTCACTTAAGCAAGGACTGCAGAGACTGAGTGACAGAGTCAAGCACTTTTGAAAATGGAAATACTATTAAAGACATCAGGAGAATGAGAAATCAAATGTGGAGGAGAGATTAAAATAATGATAATGTTGGACCAAGCACTAGATTTGGTGACACCTCATCTAATGTATTAGGTGATGCTACCACCCCCACCTAAGCAATACAAGTAAGTATGGAAATGCACTCTACAAAAGCTATATTTTACATTAGTTCCTATATTCATTGAGAATATGCCAAATTAGCATGAATGAAGATGCACTATGGTATTGCATGTTATGTTTTGTAAATCTAGTCTGGTCGGTCAATATGTACCAAGCATAAAATGCACGTCAGTGTACATGTGAAAAACAACTAAGTTGACACTATATACCGAGAATTGTCGACAAACATATGGAAGACAACCAAGTTGATACTTTGTACTGAGTATTGTATACTCACGAAGCTGAAGACTTTGGTGTGTTAACCAAGCATCTGCATTTTGTCAACCGAGTGGTAGGTGAAACATTTAACACATCACTTAGGGTATATTTTTCTATAAAAAGGGCAATGTGAACTTGTTTGTTCACCCAATGTTAAAGAGAAATTATAGAGTGAAGAAGAGCCATTACATTGCAGAGTGATTCACAACACTTTCAAAGCCACTCCAACAGATTTCAAGCATTCACAACACAAATCCCTTGAGTATCTAGACTTACTGAGCTAATAGGTTATTTGTGAAGAAGACCTAATTTTATGAACAATGGAAACCACTTCCCGAACCTCGAAGATCAAGATGGAAAAGGATAAGAAGGTCATTCTAATCAAGAAATTGACATGTGAGGAACCAAACTACAAGTTTTTCCTAGAGGTTGTTTCTCAACCTGACGATAAGGGAGCATTCTTGAGTATCCCACCTAGGGTTTTAATGGTTGAAGATATCCGAGCATACATCCACTGCAAAGTTGCAAAGATTGGAGATGTCGAACTTGAGGAAGCTTATCAGAAGCTATGCAAGGATGAAAACCTAAAGGACGAGTACAAGCACATTGAAGTAAAAGGGTTAACCAATGCCCTATTATTCCTGAAATAATTCAAAATAGAATGGATATGCATTGTGCTCAGCTGAATGCATGATGGTAAAATGTGGTTAGATGAACTAAGCCAATCACAAAGGATGTGATTCATGTAGTGACTGGTTACCCGATAACCGAGAAGGAAAAAGCCCTAAGGCGTGCCCTAGATGCCCCGAGATTGAAAAGCTAACTGAAGCCAAATGGGACGATAGAGGTCTGAAAGTCAATTCAATCACTGACCCTAAAATGAAATTTGGTGCATATGTGATTGGATACAAGATCTTTCAAGCAAGAAGAATGAACAACATTGCTTGTGGAGCAGTTGACACTGCATACAAGATAGTAATGAAGGGAGGACAACTAGACCTAGTAGAGCTGCTACTAAAACAACTGGAGGAAAATATGAGAACAATTAGATCAGCCCAATCTAATACATGTAAGTTTGATTCTCTATTAATGTGCACATTCTTTTACTTCCTTGTTTCCTTCCATCAGTAATGTCACTTGGGACACAAACCGACCAATCACAACACAAATTAGTGATTACATTAAATCACTAGGAGATAGTTTCATTCCACTATTGGATGCATACTTTAATACATTTAAGAATAGGATGAAAAAGAGGATGAGAATCCTTGCACAGTTGGTTGAAAAATACAAAGATGAGATATTCTTTGTAGTTGACATCGGCACTACACTCATCAAAGCTGCCAACCCAAGAACAACATGGTTACCACCATTAGACTATGAAATTGACATAGATCTAGATACAAAAGCTATTGAAGCCCTACTGAATGAGTCAGTTGACAAATCTATAAGTATATTTTGCACATATGAGGAAGCCAAGTCAAGAATAAAGAGTGGCATAGTAGTCAAGAAGATAGGAAAGAAGAAAACACAAATGGTGAAAACACTTAAGAAGAAACTCTTGGTAATTGATGAAGAGTTAGAACAATCAACAGATATCACCGAGGAACAGTCACCCATCGGTGAAGGTAAAGAAGTAAGTGAATCCAAGTCTATCGAATCAGATGCAGAGCCACCAAAGGAAAAGAAAACAAAAGTTACTAATGTAACAGCCGCATCTAAAACAAGAAGCAAAACAACTAAGGTAGACTCACCACCATTGAAGAAAGGTACAATGAAAAATTATCAGAAAAGAAAAGCCTCAAACGAGCAATAAGCACCAAGACAATGGAAGAGATATGTGAGAGGAAGAGAAGACAAGGATGATACTAAAGAAGTAGAAAGAGAATAGAGAATCCAAACAACAAAGGCCAAAATACCAAAGACAATTGATGAAATTGCAGAGTCAATCATCAACACAGGTAGTATACAACATCATAAGATTAGACAATGGGTAAATCTATCTACCGAGGATCAGGATAAAATAGAAGAGACAATCATTAAGATGATGGTATCTTATACTTATGTACCTCTATAATTTGGCAATCATATTCCATAGGAGCTACAAGATAAAATATCAGCTAGGTGGACATATGCATTGCACATGGAGAAACAAATGAGGGAGAAATCCTTAGTTACATTCATGCCTGACTCCATAGTTGAAGAAATTGACGCAATAATGAAGGAGTACACCAAGAAGTTTTCTGCAAAGACCAGGGCATACAAGGTATTACAGAATAAGCTCAAAGATATTGACATAGAGAGAAACAAGATTTGAACTCAAATCTTCACTCCACCCAGGCAGGTACTAACTATAACTGAGACTGCTCACACCAAGGAGAAAGAGGCCACACCGAGCCCCGAACATATTTTCATCAACGATACCGAAGATTTCAATCCTATTGACTTAACCAAGGAGGAAAGTAAGGCCACAGATGATATTCCTCAAATATTGGTATCATTAGGAGAAACACCAGATATAACTGTACAAGATATAACTCATGGTGATTCTGATGATGATGCCAAGGCAGATGAAGAAGTCAATATTGCAATCGAGCCAACAAATGAAAAGGGCACTATTGATGTTGCACATGCACAAATACCAAGTAATATTCCTTTATTGATGCAAACAATAAATATAATGACCGAGTCACAATATACACAACCTGAGATAGAAGTAGAAAAATTGATGGACAAAGGTGAGGAACATGGGGAGAAGACATAAAAATGGAGAGGATAAACCAAGTGATGCACCCACCAAGGACACTGGAAAGGAAGACAAGGCTGCAAGTCAAGACAAGGTTGAAGTAGAGACGTCTACAACTGACCAACAGGTACTTGTAATACCTACCCCTTAGTTTGCCTTTCTGTGTCATTTTCTAATCTCTTTTAGGCCTTAGTATGTATGACTTAGTGATTTTAGGTGATTTTAAGGATACTTATGTATTGATTTTCATTATGCTATTGATCCATTGTTAGTTGTATTATATCATCTATTTGCATATGATATGTGATTATTTCATGTTGGTTATGTTTATGTTATACAATCATTTTGATTAAGGTTTTCTAACAATACTGACCCTATATCTATATGCACATGGATCATTGTTATGTTTTGCAATACTGGTTGCTGTGTTTGGTATGGTATGAGACATAGTTGTAGTTACTTGCTTCGGTGAGATCCACACGATAAACTAGTCTCAACCATTATTTTCTATATATTGCATGTATATACTCATCTTTGTGATGACATGTTTGCAGGTATCGTGCTACGTCTTCCTTGAATTGGCAGGAGTGAGTGTGCCCTATCGCAATATCTCAATGGTAAGAGAGGGGAGATAATATTCAGGTCCAAAATCATATCCTAAACCCTTATTTTGTCTTAGAACTCAACAAGAATCTGATTGACTATCCTAGTGTTTGAATCTGTCAAGTGACGTGGATTCGTGAGCCTGTTTGTGTGTGTTGGGTTTCTATTTCAATTATTTATCTATTTCACTGGTTTATCTATTTAGATGGGTTTTAGATGGATTAATGATGCTTCTGGCTTGACTTATTTAATGAATATTCATGGTAAATATTAATGTTAATTATTGCACCTATAATAAGGTTAAAAAATTGATATATGAAATATATGGATATTTAATAATTAAATATTAATTAAATGCCTATATTTAATTAATTGATTTAATTATCAAGTCTTGATTTAAATAATTGAGATTTAATAAATATTAAATTCAATTAATTGTAATTAATTATGCAAAATTGATTTATTGAATATTGCTTTAAGTTGTATGATTATTTGATTTATTTAATTGAAATATTCTCTCCTGCATTTTCAATTATGACTGTCTTTATATTCTAAAGTTGAGTTATGCATGTTTTAAGTGAAAATTGAAAATAAAGAATTTCTTTTATTATTAATTGGATAATTTATATTCCCTTTAGGGTTTTCACTTTTAAAAACCTAATTGCTTGGTTTTCTATATCCGTGGATTGAAAGCCATTTTGGAGGTTGTTTAATCAAGGGAGAAAGAAAAATCAGATGATGAAGGATTTGTGAAAGCTTGAGAATATTTTGGAGCATTTTTAGAATTCTTCTTTGGTTGAAATTGTAGATTTTGTTCCTCTCATTAGTTATTGTGGTAGGATCTTGCTCATGTTAATTCTAGCTTTCAGATCCCTGTCTTCCATGCATTCGAAAAGTTAGGATCCTTTCTGTGATCTTCTTTGTTTGATTATTGTGTGGTTTATTGATTTAAAATTTAAGAAATATGTTCTTGTTTTAATTTTGTGTTTTCCTTCAAGTTTGCATGTCAGATCTGTGCTTGTGGGTATAAAGATTTCATTTTTGGGTGTTAGTTGCAAAATGGGCATTAGGGTTTTCATGTGAAAATGAATTTGTTCAAAATTGCCTTTAGGGTTTCAATTTGGAAAAAATATCCTTTTTTTAAAGAAAATTGATGATTATTGTCAAGAAAGGGTTTAAACCCTCGGATCTGTGAATAGCTTACCTTGAAAGTGGAAAAAATTCACCTTTTCCATATTCTTGCCAAAACCAGGTCTAGATTTACATGAAAACAAAACAATTGAGTTAAAATTGCATGTTTGAGAAATAAACTCTTCTTGAAAATAAATTAATATTAGATTTAAAATTCTTTTCTTGTTTATATCAATTTGCATGCAAAGATTTCATTGAAAAAATATTATTAAATTTAGAATGTTTTTCTTATTTATGTCAATTTGCATGCTTAGAGAAAACTCTTCTTGAAAAAGAAATTAAATATTAAATTTAGAATGTTTTTCTTGTTTATGTCAATTTGCATGCTTAGAAAACTCTCTTAAGGAAATAGAAAGTTATTATTAAATTTAGAATATTTCTCTTGTTTGCATCAACTTGCATGTTTTATTATTTAAATAATTTAATATTATTGCATGTAAATATAAAATGAGGATAAATGCATGTTCTCTCTTTTATTATGAAAATTAATTAAATAAGATTTTTTTTTAAAAGAATAAGTATTTATAAGATATATTTAATTGCATGTTATTTAAGAAGGATTTATTTATTTGTATTTAAATAATTCTTGGTGGAATTTGCATGCAATAGTATTCTATTTTTAGAAATTATATTTTTTTCAAAAAAAAAGAAGAAAGATTTTATTTAAAATTTGCATGGAGTGGTATTCTATTTTTTTAGAAATTATATTTTTTCAAAAAAAAAAGATTTTTTTTAGAATTCGCATGGAGTGGTTAACTATTTTTAGAAATTATATTTAAAAAAAAATAATTTAAAATTCGCATAGAGTTGTATTCTTTTTTTAGAAATTATATTTTCAAAAAAATAAAAAGAAAAAAAAATTGAATTTAAATAGAGTGGTATTCTATTTTCAAAAAAAAAACTTTTACTTGTAATTATAATTGAATTTTAGTAATTATTAAATAGGTTAATTTCTATATGTTAGACTTTATAAATTAACCTATAAGAGTTATATTTGCATTTTCTTTAGAAAATTGAATTATATTGTTGTTAGTAATTTTATCAGATAAACTAATTTGAATAGTGTAACTATAAATGAGTTTATCATTGAATATTATTGCCTTTCTAAAATCGTACTCATTATGCAATGATGTGTCTTTTGAGTGATTGATTGAAAAGATTGTGTGCTTCTTTCCCTTTTTGCAATACTGTTATGTGTCGGTTGTCTGTTGGGATTAGTTGGCTATCAGGAGGTAACACCAGAGGTTTTGGGTTTTCTGTTTCTTTGGTGTTCTGTGTACTTTAGTGCATGTTCTTGTTGAGATCAATTTTGAGTCTTGATCTTTTTACCCAACCTGGTTGTTTAACTAGTCTTATGTGATCATGTGATAGTACTTTATGTGGTATTGGTTAATTGAGAACCAATAGTTCTTGTGTGGGCAAGAACCAAATTTGAGAGTTATGTTCTTTTTTATTTTGTTTATGATCCTATGAGGGTGTATCCCTGTATGAGCGGGACTCAGTGATGAGGTTTATGATATACCTTTATGATGTCTTTTGTGAACCTAGGGTAGGTTACCTAGTTGTATAGTAAGAGGTGGCTTGCAATAAGTGTCGAAGCCCACAAGTGGCTGCTAGGATCATTTATTGTAAGTAATTGTAACAAGTGATAACATAATAATTTATTAGGGGTTTTAGACTAATCTAATAAGATATTAAGCCTCACCCATGCTTGAGTGTTATTATAGGCCAAGATGGAGGATGAGTTGATGCTTTCCGCCTTGAGTTGTGTGGCATAGTTAGTGACTTTGTCTGTTTGAGAGGTCATTAGTGTCGTGTATGGTCACTTGAGTGTCAGGATCCATTGAGAGATTTCTAGGATAAAACTCAAGGGTTAGACGTATATGATGACACCTTCCTATATACAACTTAGGTTATCCTACATGTGTCGGTTACCTCTGGTATTCTGTAGATCTCCTTATTGTGATTTAGAGAGCTTCTAGGATCTTCTTATGCATTTCTTTATGATGGTTGTATACCCTTTGATGATTTCCTTTTTGTTGTAAACCCGTGTGAGTGGGCTTGTTATTATCTCCTCGACACAGTGGGAGTGGACCTTTGGTTCCACGCAGTCAGGTAGTAGTGATTCTTATTACTATTGAGATCTGACGTTCATCTTCATGCTTGGATGATCCTTGTTGCAGTTCTTCTATCTTCTATCTTCTTATTCTTTTGGAGACTTGTTCAGTTTCATGAGTTGTATACTTGTACCATATGTGTATATTGGTTACCATCCTTTCAGAGGATGTATTGTATTGTTATGTATTATTGCATACTCTGCAACATGTGCAATGGATGTTGATTTAGTTGTATATGTGGTCTTATTATATGAGATGTATATTATTGGATTCAGTTGATGTATCCTTTATGTTAGTTCTTTATAGTTGTTCTTCGTAAATTAGTTTGCTTAAGTAATTCTACGTCAAGGAACCCTCAATATTTGTAACCTTTGTTGAGTTGTACTAATGTATATGTCATGTTATCTCATGTGTTGCTTTCGCATTGTTAACATTATTGTTTATAAATATTTTTTTAAAAAATTATCCTGTTATCTTGGTTGCATGTTTAGGTTAGTTCTCTTGGGTTTCCTAGCGGGGCATTATAGTACTGACCAAGCAACCTAGCCAAGGAACCACATCTCCAAATCAATCAATGACAAAAATTGAGCAACAAAAGGCTCTTGCTATCATACCTCAGTCCCCTACATCAAGCAACATTCCAAATAAGAAGAATAACAAGAAGAGTAAAGAACCCATAATGCTAGATGAAATAGTATACATACTTGACTGTGATCCAAGGATACTTGATCCCAAGTCACTGACAAGGTATGGGGAGCTATGTAAAAGGAAATCACAACAGGACAAGTTCAAAATGGAGCACAGAAATACACAAGTCCTAGAAACAACAAAAAATATTCTATTGCAGGTAGTTCCTGACACACATATTGATCAAAATGCACCCATTATTGATCAAATTTTAGTTTTGACTGAGGCAATCACACAACAGAATATAGACGCTGAGAAGGTCATTAAGAAAAGAGCAGAAGAGAAATATCAATACAAACTCACAGAAAAAATCAGCCAAGAAGTGGCAGTGAACAAGGTGACTTTTTAAACTAGTAACTACATTAGAACCTGTTATCTCATAATTAGTTATCTTAGTTCAAAAGTTGTGAACTATTGAAAACTTCACTACCAAGCATGATAAAAAAAATAGCTAAGTTAAATGAAGAACTAAAATCTAGTGCACAAAGTCTTTCAACCAAGCCAAATGCATTCCAACTGCATTATGAAAAGCTAGTTGAATCTAAATGGTTAAGACTTGAAATACAAAAGGAAGAAAGAAAAATTAGAGATGAAGTAACCGAGCTACAAGCCATGTTACTACCGAATCTCACATTGCTGATAACACACATGACTATGAAAAAGACACTAATTGCCACCCTAGAGATATCAGTAGTAGAGAACATCTATGACATGCACGCTCAACTCACTTTGGAGCAAATGACCCTAGAGCACCTAAAGGAGAAATGGGAAAAACTGATGGAATCCATTAAGAAATCTCATTCGCACATTCTTGACAAGTTGTAAGTTATACATTTTTGTCATTACTTTCAAAAAAGGGGGAAATATGTATGTACATTATATCTACATACCGAGGCATGCACATAGGGGGAGTCATTGTAAAGGTAAAACACTTGGTCTATATTGTACATATAATTTTTTGATGCTAATGCCAAAGGGGGAGATTGATAATCCCTTATTAGGGCCTGTTTGGCAGCAGGAATTGGACTAGAATTGGCATGATCTAATTCTGGATAATGCCAAATTCCATGTTTGGGTCCTTGGAAAAAAATGGAATTGGAATTCCAAAATTCTCAAAAATTCTCATTTTGCCCCCAAAATGGGAATATCATCTTCCACCTAAATAGGTGGAATTGGAATTTCAAATTCCAATTCCAATTTTTACAAAAGAAAATTTAATATTTCGTGGGATCCGTGACTATAAAGATGTATATTATATTGCTATAAGGATGTATATATATACATGTGTATATATATGCATGTGTGTATATACATGTGTGTATATACATATGTGTATATATACATACATGTATGTGTATATATGTGTATATATACATGTATAGTGTATGTTAATGTGTATATACACATGTGTGTACATGTCTATATATATACACATGTATGGTATGTGTATATGTGTGTATATACACATATGTGTATATGTGTATATATATACACAAATATGTATATGTGTGTATATATACACATGTGTGTATATGTGTATATGTACAATGTGTATATGTGTGTATATATACACACATGTATGTGTGTATATATATACACATGTGTATATGTGTGTATATATACATAAATAAGTGTATATATGTATACACACATGTGTGTATGTGTGTATACATGAATACACACTTGTATGTGTATATATACACATGTGTGTATACACACACATGTGTGTGTATAAACACACATGTGTATGTGTGTGTGTGTGTATATATACACAAATGTGTGTATATGTGTGTATGTGTATATACACACACATGTGTGTATGTGTGTATACACACACATGTGTGTATATACACACATGCATACACATATACATGTGTATATATATACATGTGTGTATATATATACACATGTGTGTATATAGATATACATGTGTATATACACACATGTATGTATTTATATATACACATGTGTGCATGTGTGTATATATACACACATATATACACACCATATTCAAAGAAATTAAAAAATAAAGAATTAAAATTACTTATGCATCTTCTCATTCATCTTCCAGGTGAACCAAACGGGTCAGTCCATATTCCAGATTTCATTTTGAGGATAAGCATCTTCCTGAATTGACCATATCCAGGATATGGTATTCCAGTATCCAAACGGGCCATAAAGGATCAAAAGTTGTCATTAGTATACAAGTAGACAATTTTGGTCGGTCATGATCATCGAGCGACAACATTCACCGAGCGATAGCACTCACTGAGCAACAGTGATCACTGAGCGCAGTGGTCACCGAAATATTTTGAACATAAAAAATTATATCAATCAAGCACTAGTGTACAGACACAACCGAGCACCAATATACAGAGACATCACTGAGCACTAGTCTACACCGAGAGACAACATTACACCGAGAAAAGCAGATCTCAACTACAAGTTAGCTAAATCACTTTAGTCTTTAAAATAGCTTTTCGCTTAGTTGGATAACCATTTCTTGTTGATCAAGAAAAGTGTAAATGATGGATTTAATTAGTTAACTAATTTTATTCATGCAAACTAGGAGATCAAGGTCAAGTTGTAAACCTTTGATCTTAGAGTTTTTCAAGAAAAATATGAAACCTAATTAGGTAAAAATCTTGTATATATAGATGTATTAATCAATCAAGAACATGATGATTGTAGCCACCAAGGATATCTATAGATCAGATAGAGTGATTACATGTAACTGATTGGATGTTTGATAATGTTAAGTTGAAGATAATACAAAGCATTAAATTAGTTAATGGTTTGTATTGTCATTGATGTCAACTTGATATCAACTATACGGTCATGTACATAATAACAAAGACTTCAGAGAATCAATCGAACAAAGGTTATGCTTTCAAAAATGCATAAAATTCAAGTATTCACTAAGTGACAGATAACACCGATAGAGTGCACACCATCGGTAAAGGCAAAGAAGAACAATCATAGTGATACCTGACAAGCTAAAAACAGAGTTGCCCGACGAGTAAAAATCTAATGATGCCCAACAGACGGAGATCCTGAAGCTTACTGGAGTCATGCCAATGGAGCTGTCAGTTGTCACTGACAACTAACTGAAGAATTGACTGACGGAACAGAGAGTTCTGAAAATGACAAAATATCTAGCTGGCAAGAGCTAAAAGATAGACTTAACTGGTTGTTTTCTTTGTTTTATTCGACCAGAGTTAAGGAACTGATTTAAAGAAGATTTGTACAGTTGGTAAGAAGATAAATACGAGATAAATCAAGAGTTATGCTTTTAATCAAATTGGCTGGATTGTTTTTCACGCTAAGAATCAAGAATTAAGAATCAAGAAACATTGAATATCATGTCTATATAAGAGACAAGCTTAATTCATTTTCAAACACACATTCACAGAAAGGGATTAAGGGGACTGAATAAAAAGAGGATGATGAAGATAAATTGATGAAGAAGAACTTCATATAGTCCTGATCAATCAAGCTGAAGGAGAGCTAAAGAATTTTGTAGACACTGATGAACAGTGAAGCACAACATCATAGAGCAGAAAGTGTGGATCACAAAGAATTGAATTGATACATTGATCAGAGAGGTAGTGTACTTAAATAAATATGAAAATCCATAATTCAAAGTTGCATTAGAAACATGTCATAATATTTTAGTTTAACCATTGAAGCATCAAGTCTCTTAACAGAGCAAGACTTAACAATCTTCTATATATTGAGGTACATCCCAAGGAGTTTCAAAAAGGTTGATTAATGAAAGTAGCATTGGACTTGCCTGATACCTATTGATAGTCTAAGAAGGAGGCTGATTCAAGGATGGTAGCAATAGATGCCCGATACTAAGTGACAACCTCTATGTATAAAATCCTCTAACAAGGTCGCACTTAACAGTGTGTTTGTAACCTTTAACAGGGTTGGCTCCTAACAGGGCTCACTTCATAAGAGTGAAAATTTAGGGTACCGGTCCTAGTGGTTTTTCCCTTTACAGGGTTTTCACATTAAAAATTCATGTGTTATGTGTGTATGATTCATTTCTTTGTTGTTTTGTATCTGACATAGTTAACACTGGGTTGATTGGTATACTCTGCTTATTTATTGAGTTTCGGTAAATAGTTATACTGCTTATTGGTAATCAAGCAGAATAAGGACAGAAAAGGAAAACCGACAGACAGTTATTCATTACAAGTATTTCATGGCATGCATCTTGTAGGGACTTAATAATATGAGGTTTATTTGATTGGTGGTTAATGTTTGAAGGATAAAATTTTGAGGCCATTGATTCACCCCCCCTCTCAATTATTACTAACAATTGGTATTAAAGCTTATGTTCTTAGAAAGGAAGGTTTCAAGACCTAAGTCAAGATCACAAGATGAACAGATGAGATGTGCCTAAGTTGAACAAAGAAGATGTGGGACAAACTGAAGCTTGTACATAGAGGTGATACAAATGTTCTGAGAGCTAAGGAAGAAAGCCTTAGAGGAAAATTTGATGAGCTCAGAATGAAAGAAGGAGAAAACATCACATAGTACAACACAAGAATAAAAGAAGTAGTCAATGCTATACAAGGAGTTGGAGGTGTACTAGAAGAAGAGACAGTGGTAAGTAAAATCTTAAGAACCTTACTGCCTGTATATGCTATTAGAGTTTCTGTCATTAAAGAAATGAGAGTAGTAGTAAACAATACAGTTACTCTTGATAGTTTAATTGGTAGATTGATTTCATTTGAGATGAATAACTTTGATAATAGTGTCTTACCAAACTTAGAGTCTGCATTTAAGTCTTCTATGAGAATAAGAAAATCA
>MU227214.1:367732-422005 GCA_018584345.1 Thuja plicata
GCCAAAGGGAGAGATTGATGACATGTAACTGATTGAATGTTTGATAATGTTAAGTTGAAGATAATGCAAAGCATTAAATTAGTTAATGGTTTGTATTTTCATTGATGTCAACTTGATATCATCTGTATGGTCATGTACATAATACCAAAGACTTTAGAGAATCAAGAGAACAAAGGTTATGCTTTCAGCAATGTATAAAAGTTAAGTATTCACTAAGTGATAGATAACACCGACGGAGTACACACCATCGGTAAATGCAAAGCAGAACAATCATAGTGATACCCGATGAGCTGAAAATAGAGTTGCCTGATGAGTAAAAATCTAATGATGCCCGACAGACGGAGATCCCAAAGCTTACTGGATTCATGCCAATGGAATTGTCAGTTGTCACCAACAACTAAATGAACAATTGACCGACGGAACAGAGAGTTCAGAAAATGAAAAAATATCTAGTTAGCAAGAGCTAAAAGATAGACTTAACTGGTTGTTTTCTTTGTTTTATTCAATTAGAGTTAAGTAATTGATTTGAAGAAGATTTGTACAGTTGGCAAGAAGATAACTACAAAGATGAATTAGGAGTTATGATTTAAATCAAATTGGCTGGATTATTTTTCACGCTAAGAATCAAGAATCAAGAATTAAGAAATAGTGAATATCATGTCTATATAAGAGACAAGCTTAATTTATTTTCAAACACACATTCATAGAAAGGGGATTAAGGGGAGTGAATGAAAAGAGGATGCTGAAGGGAAATTGATGAAGAAGAACTTCATACAGTCCTGATCAATCAAGCTGAAGGAGAGCTAAAGAATTCTGCAGACACCGACGAATAGTGAAGCACAACATCACAAAGCAGAAAGTGTGGAGCACAAAGAATTGAATTGATACATTGATCAGAGAGGTAATGTACTTAAATACATATGAAAATCTGCAATTCAAAGTTGCATTATAAATAGGTCATAATGTTTCAGTTTAACCATTGAAGCATCAAGTCTCTTAATAGAGCAGGACTTAACAGTCTTCTATATATTGAGGTACATCCCAAGGAATGCCAAAAAGGTTGATTCATGAAAGTAGCATTGGAATTTCCCGATACCTATTGACAGTCTAAGAAGGAGGATGATTCAAGGATGGTAGCAATAGATGCCTGATACTAAGTGACAACCTCTATGTATAAAATCCTCTAATAAGGTCGCATTTAACAATGTGTTTGTAACCTTTAACAGGGTTGGCTCCTAATAGGGCTCACTTCAGAAGAGTGAAATTTTGGGGTGCCGGTCCCAGTGTTTTTTTCCTTTACAAGGTTTCCATGTTAAAAATTCACGTGTTATGTGTGTATGATTCATTTCTTTGTTGTTTTGTTTCTGACATAGTTAAAACTGGGTTGATCGGTATACTCTGCTTATTTACTGAGTTTTGATAAATAGTTATACTGCTTATCGATAATCAAGGAGAAAAAGGACAGACAAGGAAAACTGACAGACAGTTATTCATTACAAGTATTTCATGGTATGCATCTTGTAGGGACTTAATAATCTGAGGTTTATTTTATTGGTGGTTAATGTTTGAAGGATAAAAGTTTGAGGCCACTGATTCACACCCCCCTCTCAGTTATTACAAACACAAAGGTTTTCATGCAGAAGGACAGATAAATAAGAATTTAGTTATCAAGAACTACATTCAAGGCTACTGAGCAGAATACAGGTATTATCCATCACAATAGGTGATACATATATTTTGTGAACTTAATGGATCTGTAATCATCAATTTAAGATTGCAAGCAATCAGATCATAAATTTTGTTACTCTCTAACAATTGCATCAAGCAATAAAATCCTTTAAGAAGGTGGACTTAACAGTCTTAATATAAATCTCTTAACCGAGTGCATACATACATTGTGTTGCTTAAATCTCTTAAATGGGTAGACTTAACAAGTCTGACATGTTACTCCTAACAGGGTAAGATCATCAGAAGTGATCACAACTTGGAGCCCTAATAGGCTCCTTCCATTCTGCAGATAGTGAAGCTTTGTGGGTTTCACCCCCACCATAGTTTTTACCTTCTAACAAGGGTTTCTACGTTACCAAATACTTGTGTCATGTGTAAATGAGTTTCATGAATATTTAAATGTTTGTTTACATGCATTTACATTTAAGCTATGATATTGCATGCATGAATTAGTAAAGCTACAAATGCAAGTAATGAGTACTAAAGATTAATTGATAAAAGTTTTAAGGGTACTGATTCACCCTTCCCGTCTTAGTACACACCCTTCCATTATTCCAACATTATAATGCAAAATATATTGATAAGGAAGGGTAGCTATTTTAACCATCCAGTGAATGGTTTTGTTTGACTATTTTTTTGTACTGGTTAGTTTAGATTAGGTTATTTTTACCTTCTTTCCTCAAAGTGTTGTTGCACAATTGTTTTTGCTTGCATATAACTCTTTTCCTATTTTGTTTTTTTGTTTCCTCCTCCTAATTTCATTCCTCCTTCTTCCCAGAGGTCTCTTTTTGTGCTTAATGTAGACTCCTTTCCCAAAGGAATGTCATATGGCCACTGGTTTTATATGTCTAGAAGGCTGATATTGAGCAGAAATGGCCAAAAATGTTACCCAAATTTTCCATCCTATCCAATTTTGGCTACAAGTGGAGTAAATGTGACTCCCACAAGGGTAGAACCCAGCTTGTAGGGTTTTTTTCAAGCTCCTGGTCTTTGTCTTGCTCTCTGCATTTTTTCCTAATCCTGGTTTAACTCTTTATGTCTTGAAAACCCTATGGAAGTCTCTTAAACCCTATCTCTTTAGTTGTCCATTCTAATTCATTGTTCATTTTTGTGCCACTTAAGTTCTTATTTTTTTCATGTGCTTTATTGCCTTGTCTCTTATATCCTAATCTACTAATACTTGATGGTTAGTCACTAACATTCAGCGATCTAGCGACGTGGTCAAGTCTTGACACTTTTTAGTTATCTCCTGATCTCGTAATGAAAAGGTTAATTCATGAAAGATGTTGAGATTCAATGCAGGTCGTTGATGCAAATCAAATCCTTTGGTTGTCACTTGATCTCTAAATAAATTTAGGTGTCAAGAAAGTATTCAGTGACTTGGAGATACAAAGGAATTTAGTACCTGGGGTTAAAGATGAGTTAGAGGCTGGGTCAGATGAAGAAATCAAATTGACGGTCAGCGTGATGCCTTAATCACTGAGATCAATCTTGAAGATTCATTAAGGCATCATGCTCTATTGATGTATGTTCGTGGAGGGCCAAGCTCTTAGTGGAATGTGATTTCAGCTTGCAGGGGGGATCAATTGGACGATCATCGCAAAGCCTTTATCACCAGATCAAACCTGAAGATTCTTCAAGGCCTTACACTATTGTGCCACGTGTCTATGGTGGGGCCAGGCTAAAATTAGTGAGAGGTTAAAAGGCATTTTAGTAAAGATCAATCCAACAGTCGGCGCTATGACTTTATGCAAAGATGCTCGATAGATAGTGATTAATTTGTTGCACCGTGTCGACATGTGGCAGGTTGTCAAAACTTGGGCCCGTATGCGGCTTGTTAATCTTTGAGAAAGTTCCTTTTGATCATGTGGTGGGCGTTATTCCTTAAGACCAAGATGCATGACAGATAGTCTTTGAGCCATTGCGACATCATGCCACATGTCTATGGCGAGGCTGAGCTGAAGTTAGAAAGGTAAAGGTAAGAATCAATCAGCTCATATTTGATCGTGTGGATGATGCTTTGCCTTAAGGTAAAGATGATAGACAGATAAAGTTTGATGCATTGTGCTAAGGTGACATCTAGAATTTATGACATCATGGGTCTTGGATTTAAAAGTAGTAAAGACACCGTAAGTTTGTGAAGAGCTAACGGTAGGAGTTAAGCCTCAAAGATAAAGATGAACATTTTTATCCATTAAGCAATTGTGACATCGTGCCACGTGTCCAGATCATATATGAGGTTAAAGATAAGATAAAGATAAGGTAATTCAAGATAGATATAATGGTGGATTTTATGCCTTAAAGAAAAGATGATCAATATCTAATGTATAAGGCAATGCGCCAATATGATGCGTGTCTAGATTTGATCCTGAGCTCGCGGGCAACTTAAAGGAGATCAATGGTTCTGTTTAAAAGTTGATAAAGGTTTGAACCTGAGCCATCGATATGATATTCCACCCCACTTGTGACCATTATAAATAGATTTTCAAATATTGAAATCATTTCTCAGAGTTTCATGGCAGCGGCGATGTGTTTCAAATTGTAGAGAGGGTAGATGGATTGAGATGATCTGTCTGCTCAAATTTATGGCAATGAGAGATATTTTTGAAGCATATTTGATCTTCTGAGATATTTCCTAAGTGCATTAATGGACATACTTGACTATTTTTAGGGTTTCTAATTATTTAATGGATATCTATTGTAACCCTAATTCTACCCTAATATGATCGGATGGATTGGCTCCCAAGCATGTATGCTGGGGGAGCTTGTATATAAGTTTTTTTTTTATCTTTTGTAAAAAGGTTCAGAATATGTAAGATTTTGATGTGACATTTCCTCTATCCTCAAGCTTTTCATGTGTATATAATTCTCATTTTTCCAAGGCTTATGCAAGACTTTCTATGGCATTTTTCCTGCCCTCAGATTTTCATATGTTTTGGGATTCTCTTTGAAGCATAATATGCTGACAGAGTATTTAAGAGGTTTGTGGGTTATTCTAAGTCTTCTTTCTTTACTGCATCTTTGTGTTCTATTGTGGATGATTGATAAAGATAATCTTGTGAATTTTGTTCATTCCTTATTATCCTATCGCATTCCTGCACCTATTTGTTGGAGTGGATGTTTTTTTGAAGGTCATATTCTGTGTCTATCTTCTTGAAGCTATTTCTATGAAATCTTTTCTTTCCTTGAATAGTTTCATCTCAGGACTCTCTATGAAACACTTTTTGCAAGCCTATCTAGGAAGTTGTACCTTCCCTAACTTAGATATTTCATGCTATTGCTTGGTCATTGTGTTATGATTCATGCCAATTTTGGTGTATCACCTTTTAGATTAAGTTTTGATGCATTCTCTTTCAGTTATCCTTCTATCCCTTTTCCTTCCAAGTTTACTTTTCAAGTTTAAAAAGTAAAATAGTTGATTATCCAAGAGTAACCGGCCTTGAATCCAAAGGTTTCATTTTAGTTAGCAAAGGTCCCACAACCTGGAAGTGATTCCCATGTTATACCAGATCATTAGACTTACGAGTTTAATAGGGTACAAATTTGGTGTATAACCAAAGGTAGAGTTTGCCTATAATGACAGTGTGAATAAAACAATAGGTAAAATTCATTTTCCAGTGGTCTATGGTGTTCATCGTAGAGGTGTTTGTGAAATTAGAGACTTAGGAAGCATGGAGGGTAGAAGTGGACATGCAAAGGACTTTACCCAATCAATGAAAGAGGTGCATGATCAAGTCAAGAAGACACTCACATAGGCCACTCAAAGATTGAAAGCTAAAGTGGATGAAAGAAAAAAGGAATTGCATTTTGAGGTTGGGGACTTGGTCATGGTGCATCTAAACAAAGCCAGACTAAAGAAATGAGTACCTAGTAAGTTACAGATGAGAAGGGTAGGGCCTTGTAAAATCCTAGGAAAATATGGAGTGAATGCTTACAAAGTGGATCTACCCACAAATTTGGCAATTTCACATCTGTTCAATGTGCAAGACTTAGTCAAATATAAGGCCCCAGTACTAGAGGATATTGAGAACACTTCTAATGTGGAAATTGTTAATGTTGATGTGCCCCTACCATTGAAGAGAAAACCACAAGAATAGAGGTTACTAGATTCTAGAGTTATGAAGAAAACTAGACATGGGAAGTATATGGAATATATCATCAAATGGAAACACCTACCTGAAGCAAAGGATACATGGGTTGCATAGGATGACTTTAAGAAGTTGGAAATATATCATTCAATCTTCTCTCTAGATGTAACTTGACTTTTTTTGTTAAGAGGGAGCATGGTGCAGGACAACCTAGGGGTTAGAACCCTCAAATTTTGTTGTGAAAGACATTCTTATGGTATTCTAGTCTTAAATAGGGTTTCTTAGGGTTGATGTGATGTGGTTTTCATGGATTTGGGTTTTTTTTTTATGTTAAATTTGGTCCAAAGGACCCTATAGATGTGTTCAAATGCCAAAATATGGCAAATGTGGAAATGGAGCCTAGAATTATTAGATAGAATTAATTGGAGTGTTTTTAGGTATAGGACATGATTTCTAACTTTGGGCAACCCATTCATTGGGTCATAACTTCAAAATAATGAAAATTGTAAAAGTTGTAAAATGTTGCTTGAGCAACATTTACAACTTTCAAATGTTGCTCGACAACATTAGGAAAAAAGTTGCAATATGACCTAATGGAAGTTATGGGTTGGTTTGGATATTTTTTTGGGTCTAGGGGACATATTTAAGGATTTCCAAGTGACTGTACAAAAGTTGGACACTTTTGGGCGCATTTTCCAATAAATCTAATCAGACAATTCATTGTAACAGTTACAATTTTCTTGTTTTGTGTTGTCGAGTTTCTTAATGGATTGAATCAAATTTATTTTTAGTGTAATTAGGAAGGAGTTATTTTTTCAATACTATGTGGAGTGGTTTAGTTCTTATTTTTATTTTTGAAGTACAATTTGAATTATGTCCATGTTCTAGGTTCTCTTGACCAATTAGGGTTGTAAATACAAAAATGGCTTCATAGGAAATTTATGCCATGGAAAATACTTGATCCTTGGTGGAATGGAAATGGGTTCTATGTATATTTTTTTATTTTTGTTAGAGAGATAGAAGTGTTAATAGTGAATTTTGAGCTCTTTCCCTAGGTGAGCTTGTTCACAACCTGGCTAGGGAAACAAGAGGGACATAGAGACAAACTTCCATGAGTGGAATGAAAATAGAAATCCAACACCTTGTTGGTGCCTATAAGAATCTTGTAGAGATTGCTGAGTGAGCTGGAGAATATTTGAATCCATATGCATGGGTGTTGAACACTAAGTACAAAAACTGGTTCATTTTCTAAAGAATTAGCTCAGTTAGGGTTTAGTGTTGTACAGACAAATCCAGAGCCTAGGACCAAGAAAATATATTTTGTTCTGGAAAAGAGTATCTGAATCAAAATTTGGTTCAATGGGTTCTATGGAATTTTTTTGAAAAGAAGTCCAAAATCCTACGAAATATGGCTAATAGAGACCTAAAATCTTGTAGCCCCGATTTCTAGGAAGATTGAGTAGCAATGGGAAAATGAACCCTAAAACTTCATGGAGGTTACATTTAAGGACAAATATGAGTCTAGGATATACCCTATCTCTTGCAAGGTCATTTAATAGGTTTAGTGAGTTGAATGGAGTGTTGGGATAATGGAAAGGGTGTGTACTGATAGGGGAGGGGTTAATCAGTACCCTAAAAACTTTTTAATCAATTATTTGTAACAATTGTTTCTTTATTAACCGACTGAGTAGATTGCATACACCAAACATATATTATCACCGTTGAAATGTAAATGCATGTAAAAAAAATAATACACATACATGAAATTAAGTACTCATGACACTAACATTTTGGTATCGCAGAAAACCCTAGTTAGAAGGTAAAAAATGCAGTGGGGATGAGACCCACAAAACTTCACTACTACAGTAAATAAAGTAGCTTCTTAAAGCTTACAAAGAATGGTCACTTCCAATGATCTTACCCTATTAGGAGTAACAATGAGATTGATTAGATATACCTCATGTGAGGATTTTTAAACACAAGTTATGTGTGCACTCAGTTAAGAGATTTAGAAAAAGATAGTTAAGTCTACTCTGTTAAGAGATTTAGGGGTCTATTACAATTGTTAGATAGTAACAAAAGTTTGATCTGAAACATATACAATCTTAATATTGCTGATATAGATCTATTAAGTACATTCAAAACATATCACCTCAATGTGAATGATAATAACTTCTGCTCTATTCTTCTCGGTAGCCTTGCTTCTGTTGTGAAAACTGATTGCTGCAATGTAGTCTCTATCCTTGAAATCCCTTGTTTGATCTTTGATGTCTAGTATGGCGGCTACGTGATCATTGATTGATCAACATACATTATGAAATTGACATCTATACATTTATATATAAAAATTTATGAGCTAATTATGATTTCACAATTACATCCCTAACCTAAGATCAATGGTGTACATAATTTACCTTGATCATCTAAACATAGGAGATATAAACAATTAATTTTTTAAATCTGTAATTAATGCTCTCCTCACTCTTGTAAACTGTTATCTAAGTCGACAAAAAATTTGTTACATAAAATAATGTGCCATATCAAAATTTTATGTGGCCTTTGGTCCACTCGGTTAATGGTGTCTCTCGGTGCTCGTGTAGTCTGTGTATCTCAATTATACTGTTGTTTAGTTATACTGTGTAGCTCACTGTTGTTTACTACTCGGTAACATCTATTTTATCGAGTATCACTATACTCAATTAACTCTAGGTGTGATCAGTGCTCTCGGTTAACTCTGCACTTCAGTGAATATACCAACTGTCATGTTTGTGACTCTGTTACCGATTGTCCATGTTGAGTGCTTGAATACTAATGATAACTTCAATGCTGAGTTGGAGTAACATTCTCCCCCTTTTCCATTAGTATCAAAAACTTATAACTATACATATTATACATGATGACTCCCCCTTTGTACATGCTCTGTATATGAATATGAACTCATCTTGATTATAGTATCCCCCTTTACTCTACTTATATACATATATTTCCCCCTTTTTCAAAATAATGAAAAAAGGAGTATAACTTGCAATTTGTCAAAAATTTTAGGATGGGAATTCATAAGAGTTTCTAGTAGCTTCTCACATTCCTCTTTTAAATGCTCGAGGTTTAATTGATCTAGTTTGATCTAAGCATGCATATCATATATGATGTCAGTTACTCACAATTCTGGGGTGGAAAATAAATTCTTTGCCAATGTCACATATTTTTGCATCATCACCAAATGTGGTAGTAACATTTCTTATAGCTCAGCTACTTGTTCTCTAATTTTCTCCTCTTCTTTCTTTAAGTATAGTCTCAACCTCTTGGTTTGGAGAACTTTTTTGTAATGCATATGCAATGCATGTTTCTCGGTTGATAGACTGGTTGCACTATCCTTTAGAGCTTAATCTATTTGATTTATCTTTTCACTAATCTCGATAGTGAAGTGATCTAGAGTGCATAACTTCTATAGAATTGTAATGGCTTCAGATATAACAGTTTCTAAACCACTTACATATTCAGACAGAGTTACCTTATTGACTACCACTGCATGGCTAATCTTCTCTATGACTTTACATATTGTATCTTCTTCTCTGCTCTTTCTTCCAATTTCTGCTTGGCATCAACATCAGGTTTATTAAAGGCCTTGGTAAGTAGTGCAAGTTAATAAATGATGGGTTTTTTTCATTGATATCTAAGTTAGGAACAACTTGTTGTAGAATCTCCTTGGCGGCTTCTAGTACTTGTGCATTTTTATGTTCTTCCCTTAGTTTGTCATGTGCAGCTTTCCTTGTGCATAATTCACCATATTTCTTCAATGTTTCTAAATCAAGTGTTCTTGGATCCCATGCTGGAATATCTATGATTTCATCTAAGGTTACTGCATCCTTTCTTCCTTTATTCTTCTTCTTTTTCTTTCCTTGAACACTGGATGAAGGAGATAAAGTTAATGCTAATTAAGCCTTGTGCTCAGGTTCAGGCTTGGCTTGCTCGGTACTCAGTGTGATGACTTGTTTAGGTGCCTCGGTAACTAACTTTGTATCTATAGTATAAGTATCTACTGTATTATCTGTGTTATCTCTATTAAGTTCACCTTTTGTTTTTGCATCAGTGGTATCTCTTGGTGAATCACCTTGGGTTGTCCCACCACTATGCTTGGTCTGTGTACCTTGCTTATCACCCTTATCTTTAGTTGTATCAATGACTTTCTTGGGTGTCTTTTATTGTGATTCACTTTCAATCTCTATTTATTTTACCAACATAGGTAACTGGCCTGGTAAATTTTCTTAGGAGATCTTTGTTGTGTCTTGTTCATTCATGGTCTTGGGTGCTCCAATTATATCATCTTCCTTAGCTTTATCATTAGGATCACCTTTAGTGATATCATTTACTGTGATCTCTAGGTGACTCATATTAGTCAATAGTTGAGGAATTCCATCTAATACATTTTCAACATCTGCATCATCAACATCTATGGATTTTGTGCTCGGTCGATCTTCCTCGGTGTCAAATTTGGATGCAATGTCTATTTCTTCCTTGGTATCCTAGATTTCTTTAGGTGGATTCAACATTTTATTCTATATTTTTGTGATCTCAATATCTACTTCCTTTAGATTTCCTTGTAGAATATTGAATTCTTTTGCCTTGTTAGGAAATTGTTTGGCATATTGCTTCATTATATCATTTATTTTCTCAACTGTGTAATCAACTTTAATAAGAGTGAGAGTTTCTTCTCTCATCTATTTCTCGGTTTGAAGTGCATAGGACCAATGTGTTGATATATTATCATATAAACTCGGAAGGTAGGTAGGTAGAAAAATCAAATGGAACTTGTTTAAAGTTGATCATCATACCTATAATTGATTCTTCAAGTTTGTCCTTGTTCTCAGTAGTCAGATCAGAGTATGCATGTATCTTTGGATGTCCTAGTCATCCAGTTGTAATGATTTCTTGTGCAATTTCATCAATAGTCTGAGGTATCTTATTCTGTACAACCTTGAATTGATCTAGATTGTCATCAGAATCATCCTTGTCATATTTTTTCCTTACATATCTCTTCCTTTACCTCGGTGCATGATTCTCAGTAGTACCCTTCTATTCTCTTGTTTGGTAAGTGAGATTTGGTGAGGGTCTTGTTATTTTTTCTACACCTTTCTTCAAAGGTGGTGAATCCACAGTCACCAATTGTGATATGGTCTATGATAGAGACTCAATCTTTATGCTTTTTCCCCTTTTGGACTTAGGTGCCTTATCTTATGTTTTATCTAAATCGGTGGCATCAACATCATGTTTAGGTACATCATCTTGACTGACTGAAGTCTGCTCCTTAGTTTCATGTACAGATTTGTATATTTCTTCATCTGTGATAGAAAATTTTCTCTTCAAAGTCTTCACAATTTTTGTCTTTTTCCTTCTCATATTTTGAACTTGTAGACCAAAAGTGATTCGGGTCTAGGCTTCATCAAATGTGCCAAATCTCATGGCAGATTTATCAATAGGCTCATTCAACAATTTTTCAATAGCTTAAGAGGCAATATCAATATCTAACTCATAGTCTAACGGAGGTAGCCATGTTGTCCTTGGTTGAGCTACCTTGATTAGAGTTGTATTAGTGTCAACTACAAAACATATTTCATCTTTGTATTTTTCCACTAATTGCTGAGGTATTCTTGATCTCTTTTCCATCCTTTCTCTAAACTTAGAGAAATATTCATTCATAATTGGTTCAAAGTTCTTTCCTAGACTTGTAATTAAGTCATTGTTTTGTATTATAATTGGTCAGTTTGACTTCCACTTTACTTTACCGACGGATGGAAATAAGTTCTACAAGTAGAAAAATGTGCATATTAGTGAAACAAACTTACATGTGTTTGATCTTGCTGATCTTATGGTCTTCATGTTTTCTTCAAATTGCCTTTGCAACAACTTGGCTAGGTCATATTGTACTCCTTTCTTTACAATTTTGTATGCTATGTCAACAGCTCCACAAGCAATGTTGTTCAGTCTGATGGACTAGAATATATTTTATCCAATGACATAAGCTCAGAATCTTAGTTTAGGATCAATGATGCAATTGATCTTCAGAGCTCTACTGTCCCATTCGACTCCTATTATATTTTCTATTTTGGTTCTTGAAGGGTGCCTTAGGAATTTTTATTTATTACATATAGGATACCCTGTCACAACGTGAATAACATCCTTTGTTATCTTCTTATGCTCATCTATCCATAGCTTTCCATCATGTATATAGATCAAAATAATGTGGATCCACTCAGTCTTGAATACATTCAGCAAATTTAGGGCATTGTTTAACCCTTCAACCTCCAAATGTTTATGATCTTTTTTCAGCTTCCCATCTATGCAAAGCGATTGATAAGTGGATATAAGTTCAAAGTCTCTAATTTCACCTATTTTTTAGTGAATGTAGGCACACGTGTCTTAGAATAATAAAACCCTAGGTGGGATAGATGAAAATACGTCTTTATCATCTGTTTGGGCTGCAACCTGCGGATGGATCTTATAGTTGGGCTCAGTGAAAGTGGAGTTCTTCACCAAAATAATCTTTTTATCCTTCTTCATCTTTGCTTTCATGGTTCGAGATGTAGATTCCATGATTTCTGGTTTACAGATTGCATGAATGGTGTTTGAATAACTCGGTGAGTTCAAATGTGTATTGACTAACCTCTTTGTGCTCGGAATGTTCTTAAATCTCTGTAGAATGCTAAAAAATGCTTTTTTGCAACTTTTCTTTGTTCTTCTCTGTGATCATGGTGTGAACAAATGGGTTCACATTGATCAAATTTATAGTAAATGACTTAGGGCAGTGTAATAAATTCTCTTCACCAACCACTCGATGAACACACATTATACTTGGTTAACACTGACAATACTTAAGCTCGGTGAATGTAACAAATGCTCGGTTGCCATAGAAACTCATTTGTCTCTTCACATATTTACCGACTGACAGTTTTAACTTGGCACATATTAACCGACTCAACTAGATCAAATTAATAAAAAATATAATACCATAGTGCATCTCAATTCATGCTAATTTGACATTTGTTTAATGATCATAGGAACTGATGTAAGATATAGCTTTTGAAAAACATAGTTCCTTACCTACTTATATTGCTTAGTTGGAGACGGTGGAGCCACCTAATCCATTGGATGAGGTGTCACCAACTGTTGTGCTTGGTCCTGCATTATCATTTGATGCTCTCCTCCACATTTGATTTATGATCCTTACAATTTCATCAATTGTATTTCCATTTCCATAAGTGTTTATTCAGTCTGCATAATCTCTGCTCAAGTGACTAACTTTGTGACAGTGAGAACATGCCATACCAAAGTTTGACCAGTTTCTAGACTTGGTTCTCCATTGTCTTATACAATTTTCTACTATATGTCCATATTTACCACCTGACGTACAACTAATCCAAGTGTTATAATCCCATGCATAAGCATTACCTTGTCTTCTCGGTTGATTTACCTTTTCTTGTCCTTTAGGCTTCCATATTTGCTTTGTGTTCTTCCTACATGCTTGTGATGTATGACCATGCATGTTGTAGTTCTGACAATATCTTTCCATGTATGGTTTCTTCTATGGTTTTTTCAACTTGTATCTACACTCATGTGCCTGATGTCCATGTTTATAACAATTATAGCAAATACCATTAAATTTAGGAGGGTTTCTAGGAATACCTTTTGCTTTGCTTCTACAAACATTTGATGTGTGGCCTGGTTTTCCATAGTGATGGCAAGAGTACTTCTTAGACTTTGGGCTTGAGTATATATTCCTTTTTTTATCTTGATTTGATGATTCTCCTTGCTCGGTATACCCTAATTTGGTATTGTTGTTCAGTCTTCTTTGATAGTTCAGAAATTCATCCATTCTCTTAGTGCTTTATTCAAATCTCTTAATTACTTCATTATGTTGTTATAAAATCTTCAATTCATTTCTCAGTTTTTCATTTTATTCTTTTAATACACCAATATCTTCTATTCTTCTTGCAAGTTCAGTATTCACTCAGTTTGCTTCACGATTCATAGCAACCACTTGATTTGTGATCTCAAAGTTAAATTTAGTAAGTCTCAATATCTCAGATTCTTTTTCTTGTAACTTTTTAGTCATCTATATTATATCATCAAAATCCATATTTCTATCTTGTTCATATTTCTTTGCATTGTTCAAGACTTCAACCATTCTAACCATTTGTGTATCTTGACCGATCTACACTGCTTTCACTTGTTCAGTGATGGGAGTCCTCCAAGGTGTGCCCGCACAAACTCTAGCTAGGAATCTACTTGTCCTAGTCTCCTTAGGATCACAAACTCAATTATAGGTCCTCTCAAGTCCTTTCTCCAATGGCCTAAGACTTCACTAACTCAACATAATGAGTTGATCTTCTTGTGCTTCACCTTAAATGACAACTATCAACAAATGTACTTCAACTCCTCTAATCTTCCTTGGACAATTCCAAGTCATCTTCATCCTTTAAATTCCACAAGTGGATAATTATCATGTTCATCAACTTCCTATACTCCATAAGATCCCATTTATGAAAATGTAACACAATTGCTCCAAACGATCTCCAATCTTGCTTCCAAATCTGGCTTTTAGGCCTAGTCTTTCTACTAGCCCTATCTGGGAGGTTTTTCCCAATTATTGTAAAATAACCACAAAAAACCCCCCAAAAAAAAATGGGGAATCAGATATCCTTTTCCAATACTCAAAGTATTTTGTAGGTTTTAGGGCCCCAAGGTATCCGTACACTGGATTCCTAGAATTAAGGATAACTAGGGCTAATTGGGCCAAAACAGTGCAGTCATGTGACTTATGCATAAAAATGTGTCATACAGGATTGGTGGAGTCTTGTCCTTCCTAGGAGGTGTCTACATATCCCATAGGGTCTCAAAACCATACTTTTTTTCCCACAACTTGCAATGACCCTGCAATCAAACACAAGTTAACACTAGCAATTTCCTAGCCGGGTACTCCAGTCTCACCTAGGGCTTGCTAAGAAAATTAGTAAAACAAATTTTATGACTCTCTCCTTATATTTAAATTATATATAGAGTCTCTCCTTCCATATTTACCCATTCCATGATGAAATTCATAGTGTATAATTATGGAGGAGCCATTTTACTCAAAACCACTCTCACAACTCCAGCAACTAGTCTACTTACACAATAATTTACAACTCTACTCTAATGAAAACACATAAACTTGTACAATAAACAAAAGTTCCTATAAACAAGATCTACTAACCAAATATATCACTAACTTGTTCTATTCAATCCATTTCACAATGTTAAAACACAAAACCAGTAGACTGTGTATGCAATCAGAAAAATAGAGAGCTTCTACTATTCAAAAACTTTCATTACATCACTCCTACCTCGGGAAATGGGATACAAGGTATATAAATATGATTCCTCCATTTTTTTAGGCCACTACCATTAACCAAATTTCCCACTCACTGAAAGGAATCATTCTTGACAATGTTGTTGGACAACATTGCAAAGTTGCAAAAGTTGTCAAGCAACTTTTACATCTTTTGCTAAAACTCAATTTTATGACTTCCTATCATCATGGCATGATGTAAAAAAATAATAAAGGCCTTAATATATAAAAATATAATCCATACCAATCCTACTAGGGATTTTGACCACCATTTCCCATTTTGAGCTAAAACAAGCACTAACTACTAAAAGCAATAAAAACTAGATTGGATTGAGCACTAACTACTGGTATAGTTGGAAAATGGAAGCACTTCCATTGTGGACTGGTTTAGCCTTCTAATTAAGTGGTTTGGGGTCATTTCAAGTTCCTTGAATGGTTCTATGACTTGGATTTGGCTTTCCCCCATATTCTTCCCCATTTCCCACTTTTCTCCGGCCTGTTTCTGGCATCCTAAACTGTAAAACTGAGATTTTTGACCTCAGGGTCAAAATTGACCTTTTTGGATCAAGGTCGACCTCAACCTTGACCTAGGTCAAGGTATACCTTGACCTTGACCTTGACCTAGGTCAGAATTGACCTTAATTCTAACCCAAGGTCCATATTTCAAGTTCCCAGAGTTTTCGGATGTCGGGCTTCGGAAAAAGACATTTCCTATTTCTGGGTCGACTGTTTTGGGTTCTGAAATGATGAATATTAAATTATATTTAATATTTCTAGGGATATAGGTCTCATTAGAATTTAATTCTCCTATGTATGCCTCTTTAGAAGATTGTGCCCTAGATTTGTATATATGGAAGCTTTCTCCTCTCATTTTCTCTAAGACTTGAAGAAGTTAAATCTAAGTGTGAAGGACAAGCTAAGAATAAATATTTGAAGCAAGATAAATATCCATTGAAACATTCATCTACTCTCAAGCATCCAATAATTTAAATAATTTCAAGCATTCAATTCATCAAGGAGATCCATTGGTAGCCATTGAAGGATTCAAGCTTTATGGAGCCCTCTTGTTGAAGATTTCTCCATCCACATTCCTCCAAGCCTCTTCCTATTCAAAGATCCATTCAAGATTGGTGTTGAAGATCTACAAGCAATTGATTTGAGACATTCTACATTCTAAATCCATTTGGCACATCCACACTTGGTGATCTACGGATTTGAATCTGCCACAAGGGTTTATATACAAGCAAGGTGAATTTGTTCATTTACTTAGTTTTAGTTATGATATTTTAATTATATTTTAAGGTTAATTCCGAAACTGGGGTTTGACCAAGGCAAACCCCTCCCCCCAAAAAACAAACCATTTTTCTTGTAGGGATGATAGATTTGGAACAATGAATTGGAATGCAGATTCAAATACCCTTTTTGAAAAACTATCGGGATCCAGAAATAGATTTTCTGTCAGAGATTTTGGGTTAGAATCAGAGGTCAATTCTGCTCTAGGTCGGAATTAGAGGTTGATTTTGCCCTAGGTCGGAATTAGAAATTTTGGGTCCAAGTTGACATTGACTTGAGGGTCAAAATTAGAACTAATCTAGATCGAAAAAATATTTCTAGATTTTTTAGATCTGTGAGTTTCGGTTCAGGAGTGCGAAAATCAACAATTTCTGAGACCGTTTGATAGGGTTTTCAGCAGGTTATTTTTTGGAGGTATGTATTTTATTCCATTTTCCTTTACAAAAATTTCCAGATTTACATTCTGTATCAATTACAATTAAATGTACTGGTTTAGCCTTCTGAGTTAGTGGTTTGGGGTCATGTCAAGCACCTTGAATGGGTCTGTGACTTGGATCCCACTTTTCTCCAGCCCATTTCTGGCATCCTAAACTAAAAAACTAAGATTTTTGACCTTAGGGTCAAAATTGACCTTTCTGGGTCAAGGTTGACCTCAACCTTGACTTAGGTTAGAAGCGACCTTAATTCTAATCTAGGGTCCATATTTCAAGTTTCCAGAGTTTCTGGATGTCGGGCTTCAAAAAAGTTCATTTCCTACTTCCGGGCGGCTGTTTTGGGTTCTGAAATGATGAATCTTAAATTATATTTAATATAGTTCCTCTTCTAGGGATATAGGTCTAATTGGAAATTTATTTATTTTATGTAGGCCTCTCTAACAGATTGTTCCCTAGATTTATATATAAGGAAGCTTTCTCCTCTCATTTTCTCTAAGACTTGAAGAAGTGAAATCTAAGTGTGAAGGACAAGCTAAGAAGCAAGATTTGAAGCAAGATAAATATCCATTGAAGCATTCATCTACTCTCAAGCATCCAAGAATTCAAAGACTTTCAAGCATTCAATTCATCAAGGAGATCCATTTGTAGCCATTGAAGGATTCAAGCTCTATGGAGCCCTCTTGTTGAAGATTTCTCCATCCACATTCCTCCAATCCTCTTCCTATTCAAAGATCCATTCAAGATTGGTGTTGAAGATATACAAGCAATTGATTTGAGACATCCTACATCTGACATTCTACAATCTACATCCATTGGGCACATCCATACTTGTGGATCTACAGATTCGAATCTGCCACAAGGGTTTCTATACAAGCAAGGTGATTTTGTTTATTTACTTTGTTTTAATTATGCAATTTCAATTATATTTTAAGGTTAATTCCAAAACTGGGGTTTGACCAAGGCAAACCCCTCCCTCCAAAAAATAAACCATTTTTCTTGCAGGGACAGGTTTGGAACAATGAATTGAGTGCAAATTTGGATACCCTTTTTGGAAAACTATCAGGATCTAGAAACAAATTTTCTATCAGAGATTTTAGGTCAGAATCGGAGGTCAATTCTGCCCTAGGTCAGAATCAAAAATTCTGGGTCAAAGTCAACATTTAATTGAGGGTCAAAATCAAAACTGATATAGAACAGAAAAATATTTTTGGGTTTTGTAGATCTCAGAGTTTCGGTTTAGGGACACGTAAATCAACTATTTCTGAGACCGTCTGCCAGGGTTTTCAACAGGTTCTTTTTTAGAGGTATGTATTTTATTCCATTTTCCTTTACAAACATTTCTAGATTTACATTCCTTATCATTTACAATTAAATATACTAGTTTAGCCTTCCAAGTAAGTGGTTTGGGGTCATGTCAAGTGCCTTGAATGGGTCTATGACTTGGATCTGGCTTTCCCCCCTGTTCTGCCCCATTTCCCACTTTTCTCTGGCCTGTTTATGGCATCCTAAATTGCAAAACTAAGATTTTTGACCTCAGGGTCAAAATTGACCTTTCTGGGTCAAGATCGACCTCAACCTTGACCTAGGTCAGAATCAACCTTAATTCTAACCCAGGGTCCAGATTTCAAGTTTCCAGATGTCGGGCTTCGAAAAAGTTCATTTCTCGCTTTCAGGTCGGCTATTTTAGGTTCTGAAACAATGAATCTTAAAATATATTTAATAAAGGTCCTTTTCTAGGGATATGGGTCTAATTGGAATTTAATTCTCCTATGTAGGCCTCTCTAGAAGATTGTGCCCTAGATTTGTATATAAGAAAGTTTTCTCCTCTCATTTTCTCTAAGACTTGAAGAAGTTAAATCTAAGTGTGAAGGACAAGCTAAGAAGCAAGCTAAATATCCATTTAAGCATTCATCTACTCTCAAGCATCCAAGCATTCAAAAATTTTCAAGTATTCAATTCATCAAGGAGATCCATTGGTAGCCATTGAAGGATTCAAGCTCTATGGAGCCCTCTTGTTGAAGATTTCTCCATCCACATTCGTCCAAGCCTCTTCCTTTTCAAATATCCATTCAAGCTTGGTGTTGAAGATCTACAAAAAATTGCTTTGAGACATCCTACATCCGAATTTCTACATTATACATCCATTTGGCACATTCATACTTGTGGATCTACATATCTGAATCCGCCACAAGGGTTTCTATACAAGCAAGGTGAATTTGTTCATTTACTTTGTTTTACTTATGAAATTTCAATTATGTTTTAAGGTTAATTCCAAAATTGGGGTTTGACCAAGGCAAACCCCTCCCCCCAACAAATAAACCATTTTTCTTGACAGGTTTGGAACAATGAATAGGAGTGCAGATTCAAATACCCTTTTCGACAAACTATCAAGATCCAGAAATAGATTTTTTGTCAGAGATTTTTGGTTAGAATCAGAGGTCAATTCTGCCCTAGGTCAGAATCGGAGGTCGATTCTGCCCTAGGTCAAAATTAGAAATTATGGGTCAAAGTTGACATTGACTTGAGGGTCAAAATCAGAACTGATCCAGATCAAAAAAAGATTTCTGGGTTTTGTAGATCTCAGAGTTTTGGTTCAGGGTTACAAAAATCAATAGTTTTTGAGACCGTCTGATAGGGTTTTTAGTAGGTTCTTTTTTAGAGGTATGTATTTTATTCCATTTTCCTTTACAAACATTTCTAGATTTACATTCCTTATCAATTATAATTAAATGTAAAGGATTAATAGTGGCATAGGGTATCTTTCATTTACAAATCTCTATTGCTCCTTACCCTATCCATTTTTCTTCTTTACACTACTAATACATCTAGTTACACACTATGCTAGACCTTCTAAGGTCAAAATGAAAAGCTACTAACTTGGCTAGGGTCAGTACAAGCCAAAATTATAACAAGATTAGGAGTTTGCATACGTGCTCCTGCACCATCCTCCCCAAATGAAAAAGCTTTAATCCATCCTTGGATTGAGTAAGTTGGAATCCACTCCCAACTTCTTGAATTCAATCTCCTTGATCCAATTTGCCTTTGCATCTTCTTCTCTATACCACTTAACCAAGTGTTCGTAATATGTTTTCTGTCTGGTCTTCTTGTAGGCTCTGGAATCAAGTATCTTCTCTACCTTCTTAGGTGGAGGAGGGGTCAATTTTAGCTCTTCTACCTCCTTTATGACCTTTGTAAGACTCTCATATGGGTCTGATGTGGGTCCTTTGTACAGTATCAGATCTACCACATTGAATACAGGAGATAAACCATTGTCCTCTGGTAACTCCACCTTATATGCATTGGTTCCATATTTGGATAGAATGGTATATGGGCCAATCATTCTCATTTGGAGCTTATGAGGAAATCCTTTTTGAAATCTTTCCCTATTGAGATGGACCATCACTAGATCCCCAACTTGAAATTGGAAATCGCTTTTTCTCTCATCCACCTTGCTCTTTATCTTCTTTGTATTTTCAGCCAATGTTTTCCTCACTATCTCATGTACCTCTTGCATAGAATGTGCAAATTCTTCAGCATAGACACTTCCCTTGGCTCCATTCTTCAGATATCTAAGCTCATAAATGCCTCTAGGGTGTAGCCCATAAACTATCTCAAAAGGACTCTTACCAATAGTCCTATTCACTATGTCATTATAGGCATATTTTGACCATCTAATGAGTTGGTCCCAAGCTTGACCATACTCCTTAGTTAAATACCTTAGGAGGTTACCAAGACTCCTATTGACTACCTCAGTTTGGCCATTAGTCTGAGGATGGTATGCAGATCCAAATGATAAATTGGTCCCTAGCTTTTGCCATAAAGTCTTCCAAAAATGACTCATGAACTTTGTATTTTTGTTGGACACTATGCTCAATGGTAACCCATGTATTCTGATTACCTCCTTGAAGAATAGGTGTGCTATTTGACTGGCATCATGTGTTGTCTTTCAGGGTATAAAGTGTGCCATCTTAATGAATCTATCTACAACAACATAGATGCTATCCATTCCTTGTTTAGTCTTAGGTAAACCTACCACAAAATCCATGCTTAAACACTCCCATGGTCTGTTAGGAATGGGAAGAGGTTGGTAAAGTCATGCATTGGAAGATGTACCCTTTTCCTTTTGACACACAACACAACCTTATACTTACTTCCTAATGTCCAAGTTCATCTTAGGCCAAAATTAGAACCTATGAACTAATTCTTGGGTCTTATTAAAACCAAAATGGCCACTAAGTGCACCATTGTGTTTCTCTTAGATAAGTTTCTCTCTTATAGACCCTCTAGGAACACACAATTGACTTCCCTTAAACAATAGATCACTCTGCAAAGTATATTCAAAGAATTTACTATGAAAATGATTCTTGTATTCTTGGCATACCTTATAGATGTCTGTAAAGTCTTCATCTTCTCCATATAGGTCTTTGAAGTTGTCAATACCCATGCTCTGCACGTGTATCTCTTGAAATCTTAGGGATCTTCTACTTAAGGCATCTGCTACCTTATTTTGCAATCCCTTTTTATGCTTAATGTTGAAGGTGTAGGCCTGCATATATTCAACCCATTTCATATGTTTATGATTGATCTTGTCTTGGGAATTCAGGAAAATCAGTGCTTGATTATCTGAATAGACTATAAAATCCTTTGGAAGAAAGTAGTGCCTCCACTTCCTTAGTGCTTGGACTAAAGCATACATCTCTAAGTCATAAGAAGAGTACTTCTTCTTGGATTCACTTAGTTTTTCAGAGTGGAAAGCCACTGGTCTTCCCTTTTGGCTCAAGACAACACCAATAGCTACATTGCTAGCATCACACTCCACTGTGAATAGATTATCAAAGCTTGGAAAAATCAAGATTGGTTGAGTAGAAATCTTCTTCTTCAATAACTCAAACCCATGGTTAGCTTTCTCATTTCACGCAAACTTAGTTTTCATTCCACCTTTAATAATATCTAACATAGGAGCACAAATTGCACTAAACTTCTTTATGAATTTCCTATAATATTGTGCTAAGCCATGAAAAATTCTTACCTCAGTTGATGTCCTTGGAATAGGCCAGTTGATAATGGTTTCCATTTTGCTTGGATCCATCTTTAGACTGCATTGAGATAACAAAAACCCAAGGTACACTAGCCCTTGTTTCATGAATTCACATTTCTCCAAGTTTATCATCAACTTCTCCTCATGTAGCTTCTGGAAAACTACTTGTAAATGTATGAGGTGTTCTTCTCTTGTCTTACTATAGATGAGCATATCATATAAGTATAATACCACAAATTTGCCTATGTAGTCCTTAAGGACTTCATTCATTAATCTCATGAATGTTGATGGGGGCATTGGATAGCCCAAATGACATTACAAGACAGTCATACAGTCCTTCTGTAGTTTTTAATTTTGTTTTCCATTCATCCCATTCATTAACTCTGATTTGGTGGCATCCACTCTTCAAGTCAATCTTTGTGAAAATTTTGGCTTCTCGTAGACAATTCATTAGGTCTTCTATCCTAGGGATAGGGAGCCTATACCTAATGGTTATCTTGTTTATTGCTCTTGAGTCAGTACATAGCCTCTAAGTTCCTCCCTTTTTGGGTGCTAGGACAATGGGTACAACACAAGGACTAATGATTTTCCTAATGAGACCTTGAATTAAGAGTTCTTGGACTTGTCTAGCTATTTCCCCATTTTGTTGAGGAGTCATTTTATAGGCTGCCTTATTGGGAAGGGTAGCTCCTGGGATAAAGCATATTTGATGACTTACATCTTTCTTAGGGGGTAGGGTTGATGGTTTTCCATCACTGACAATGCCTTCATACTTCTGCAGTATCTCCTGCACTTTCATTGGCAAGTCTGTCCTCCTGACTGTCTTATCTGCACTTTCTTCTTTTGGCTTCAGTACAAGTGCAAAACCAACTCCTTCTCCTTCTTCTAAGTCTTCTAAGAACTCTTTCTCACTGACCATAAGGACATTGGGGTAATATGATTTTATCTCTCCATCCTCTAACAATGTCTGTATTTTGAATGTCACATTGTCCTTCTTGAAAGAATATCAATTATTTTCTCCATCATGCATGGCATGTCTGTCAAATTTCCATGGTCTACCTAGGAGTAGGTGAAATGCATCTATAGGTAGTACATCACATAACACTTTTTCCTTATATCTTCCAATTGAAGATTCCACCCAAGATTGTTCATTGACAAGGACATGTTGTCCTTTGTTAAACCAAGTTACTTTATAAGGATTGGTGTGGCGTATTCTTTTCATCTTCAGCTTGTTGACTACCTCCTCTGACACTATATTGTCAAAAAAACCTGAGTCTATGATGACTCTACAAAAATTTTCCCATCTTTTTGCATTTCACTCTAAACAGTGATCTCCTTTGACTAGGTTCTTCTTTCACTGGCTCTTTAATCAGAGTTATCCTCATCATTAATTTCTTACCTTCCTCTAACTATAAGGGTACTTCAGGGTGTTTACCTCCACCACTAGTGTCCTCTTGAACATAATTTACCCTTTTATCACTTCCTTGGGAAGTAGTGCCTTTCTCCGGACATCTGTATGTAGGGTGTCCCATCTGGTTGCATTGGTAACATTTCATATTTGCAAAGTAGTTACCCCTACCTTGGATACTATTTCTTCCTCTACTATTAGAGTTCCTTCCTCTATTTGAATTACCTCTATTGGAGCCTCTTCTTGTTTCTCAGTAAGCTTGGTCTCTCCTTGACTCTTTGGTTCAGAACTTCTTCTACCATATCCACCTCTTTGTTCTCTATTGTCTCTTCCTTTGCCTCTACCTCTGGTAGTACTAGAATATTTCTTCTTCCTTAGCTTCTCTTCTACCTTGATTGCAATTTGGTGGCACTTCTGCATAGTATCAGGAGTCAAGAGACTCATTTCATCTTGTATGGTCCACTTAAGACCATTAAGGTATCTAGCTACCTTCACTTTCTCATCTTCTGCAACTCTAGACCTCATGCAAAGCCTTTGAAATTCCTTAGTATAGGAGTTTACATCTAGTTCCTTTTGTCTTAAACTTTGTCTTCTTTTATGCAATTGGATTTCATAATCCTCAGGGATATAAGCATCTATGATTTTTGCAACCATAGCCTTCCATGTGGAAATGAAATTCTTTCCTTCCTTCTTTCTCTCATCTTGGATAAACTTCCACCAAGTGAGTGTAGACCCTCTTAGTCTGGCTTCAACAAATTTTACCTTTTGTGCCTCAGTTATTCCATCACACTCAAAATGATTTTCTAGTCCTTCTAATATTCAATCTAGGACTACCACTGGTTCCATCTTTCCACTAAAGATAGGAACTCCTTCTAGTGCTTTACCACCCATAGCCTTTAATTCTTTCAAGAATGGTTCCTCATTAAGGACAGGTTCATCTTTAGGTACTTCATCATCTATGGCAATCTCTTTGCCTTTCCCTTCAACCTTATCCTTTACTTCTCCTGTCTTCACATCCACTTCATCTACCTTTTGCTCTAATTGCGCCAATCTATCTCTGAGCATCCTATTATCTACTTCTTTCTCATCAGCCTTCTTTGCCAACTCTACATTTGTCACCATTGTAGACTCCTATGGACTCTACTGGTTGGAACATTCACCACAAGCCTGATCAAACAAGCTCTGACACCAATCTGATGGAAGTCCTCCAAGGTGTGCTTGCACAAACTCTAGCTAGGACTCTACTATTCCTAGTCTCCTTAGGATCCTAAACTCAATTCTAGGTCCTCTCAAGTCCTTTCTCTAATGGCCTAAGACTTCACTAACTCAACACAATGAATTGATCTTCTTGTGCTTCACCTTGAATGACAACTATCAACAAATGTACTTCAACTCCTCTAATCTTCCTTGGACACATCCAAGTACATCTTCATCCTTTCAATTCCAATTTTTTTTGCAAGGACACTTCTTGTGTTCATCAACTTACTAGACTCCATAGATCCCATTTGTGACAATGTGGCACAACTGTTCCAAATGATCTCGAATCTTGCTTCCAAATATGGCTTTTACTCGTAGTCTTTCTACTAGCCCTATCTGAGAGGTTTTTCCCAATTCTTGTAAAATAAACACAAACAACCCCCCCCCAAAAAAAAGAAAAAAGAAAAAAAGAAAAAAAAAGTGGGGAATCAGATACCCTTTTCGAAGACTCAAAGGATTTTTTAGGTTTTAGGGCCCCAAGGTGTCTGTACACTAGATTCCTAGAATTAAGGACAACTAGGGCTAATTGGGCTAAAATAGTGTAGTCATGTGACTTATGCATAAAAATGTGTCATAAATGATTGGTGAACTCTTTTCCTTCCTAGGATATTTCTACATATACCCTAGGGTCTCAAACCATACTTGGTTTCCCACAACTTTCAATGTCCCTGCAATCAAACACAAGTTAACACTTGCAATTTCCTAGTTGGGTACTCCAGTCTCGCCTAGGGCTTGCTAAAAAAATTAGTAATACAACTTTTCTGACTCTCTCCTTCTATGTACATTATATAAAGAGGATATCCTTCCATATTTCCTTGTTCCATGATGAAATGCATGGTGGAGAATTATGGAGGAGCCATTTTACTCAAAACCACTCTGACAACTCCAACAACTAATCTACTTACAAAATAATTTACAACTCTACTCTAATGAACACATAGAAAATTGTACACTGATAAAATGTTACTCTAAACTATCTCTACTAACCAAATATATCACTAAATTTTTCTATTCAATCTATTTCACAATGTTAAAACATAAAACTAGTGGACTGTGTATGAAATCAGAAAAACAAAGAGCTTCTACTATTCAAAAAATTTCATTTCATCAACCCTACCTTAGGAAATAGGCCACAAGGTATCTAAATATTCTTCCTCCATGCTTTTAGGCCACTACCATTAACCAAATTTTCCTCTCACCGAAAGGAATCATTCTTGACAATGTTGTTGGACAACATTGCAAAGTTGCAAAAGTTGTCAAGCAACTTTTTAGCAACTTTTACATCTTTTGCTAAAACTTAGTTTTATGACTTCCTATCATCATGAAATGATGTAAAAACATCATAAAGGCCTTCCTATGGAAAAATTTAATCCATACCAAGCCTACTAGGATTTTTTACCACCAATTTCCATTTTGGGCTAAAACAAGCACTAACTACTAAAAGCAATAAAAACTAGATTGGATTGAGCACTAACTACTAATCCATCTAGTTACACACTATGCTAGTGTTAGAAACACTGAGAGTGGGGGTGGGGGGGAGGGGGTGAATGAGTGTTTGTCAATTAAATTTATTTTAGCAACTTGAAAATTAAATCAAATAGATAACAAATTAAGCATAACACAATGACACATAACACAAGATATGTTTACGGGGAAACCTTGATTAGAGGAAAACCCTGGTGGGAATTAGTACCCACAAAAGATTGTACTAGTTTTATGAACTTGTTAGAGTTCCTTTGCCCTGTTAGGAGTAGTCTTTATAATGCAAGTACAATGACCCTGTTAGGAGTCTTTACAAAACCCTGTTAAAGGTGAATGGCTCACTGCCAGAGCTCACTGCCCAATAGGATGAAGGCTACAACTTTTAGATAACAAATATACACTATATAAAAAGATGAACTACTGTTATGACACTGTAGTCTGATTAGTTCCATTTATGCGTTAATGCTCTAATCTCTTGAAGACTTCTACTTCATACTGATTTTCTTATACTATTCTTGAAGATATCTTTTCTGCATATTTTCCACTCTTCCACTTAATACAAAATTTCATGTTAAGTATATATACATGCTTGAATAGACGCGACCGAAAAAAAAACCTTAGTCGGCCCAAAATCAACGTACACAATGCTTCCAAATGAATTGGCTTAAGCATGTTTAAATGAGTGTTAAAGACATAATTACAAATATATTACAATAGGCGCATGGCCATTACAAAACAAAATATTATACGACGCTAATCAAAATCTGAAGTCGGCTTCATGCTCTATTTTCTGAACTGCTAGTGGCACTTGAACTTGCTGTAACTTCTTCATACTATCAAATATTACCATGCGTGTATAGACTAATCTTAATAACATATCATAAAGCTTAAGTATAAAGGTGCATACTCTGACTCGATCATACACACGTGTGGTGGTGCACTAATCAACTATATATCTCTGTTCTGTTCTGTTTTCTATACTTAGCCAAATTTTGATCTTCAAAGTTTGTGAACTTACTTGTCAAAACTTCATATGACTTTTTTGCCATAATGACAACACAAAATTAGTCATATTGACCCTGAGTGTCAACTTTCCAACAATCTCCCCATTTGTCATTAATGGAAACAAAGGAATGTGGCCAAGTTACTTAAACTTTGACTTAACAACAAAAACTGTAAGTTTACTGTACATCATACTCCTTTATATACTCTACTCCCCCTTTGACATTAATGAAAAAGGTGCCAAAAAAATGAAGTCCCTAAGTACTTACTCTGAGTACACATTTGGGTATGCAATTTGAAGATTCTTGATTTCTTGCTGCCAAAATGCCTTGAGTGCATCAACAGTCTGAAGATGGGCATATAATGCATATGTGAGCTTCTCCATTTTTTTCAGATCCATGCAGGAGCCTTAATCATATGTGACAATAGTTGCATCAATCTGTTTGATGTTATCATTTAATAAAGCTAAGGAGGGTGCAAGTACATTTCTCAGTTGGGTTTGCCTGGTCCTTATCTTGCTGATCTCTATTTTGGCTTTTTCAATCTTGTCTTTCTTCCCTTGATAGATGTTGTTGTAGATGTTGATGTCTTGGGAAGATGTTTCAACTGATTTCCTTATGTTTTCAACTAAGATGTCTACTTCCTTAATCTTCTTGATGTGCTCAAAAGTGAGTTTGCCTCTATCCATACAGTTAGCTATAACCTTCCTGCCTTTTGCTGCTAACTCTTTCAGAATTGTTTGACCAATCTTCAATGAGTTGAGATGTAATGAGAAGTTCTTTATCAGTTCATCCAATCTTCCCTTTTTGTACTTATCCTCTATAGTTTAAGTAGCTGAATCTACTAGACTTGTGAAGTTTTCTTTGAAGCTTGTCAAGATGCTATCAACATCATCAACTAACTGAATATTTTCCAATTTATTCTCTGTTGGCACTAGGATATTCAAAATGTTTACTAACTCAAGAAAGAGAGGATTTATCATAACTTGTTTTTCTTTGGCTTTATCCATGGCTAGTACACTAATTTTGATCAAGTCTTCTTCTCCCCATGCATCTAGGTTTGCTGAGTCAAGGGTCAAACTTGACAACAATGATATTGATGGTTTGATAGATGAAGTGAATATAGCATTTTGAGTAACATCCATACATTCACTTTTCACTGGGATCTCCATAGAGGGTGGTTCATTAGATTGATTATCTTCCTCATTATTCAAATCCGTTGAATCTTTAGAAAGAACTTCATCTTGCTGCAAGGGAGTATTATCAACACATAACTTCTCTGCTTCTTCAGTGCTGAAAAATGATTTTTCAAATTTGTTCAAGTCATTATCTGAAGCTATCGTTGTTATCTTAACATCATTGATCACAATGGTTTCATCTAAATCTTTGACTGTGTCAGAGGGTGATGGGACTTTGGGCGTAGAATCTCGTGGACCTGTCATAGGCATATTAAGAATCTTTGGTTCTTTTTCTTGTTTAGAAGGAACTGGAGTCACTTTAGTTGTAGGCATCGTTGATGGATACATGTGTCTATCCAAAAACACTTGCTTGAATGCTCTTTCAGTCTCTTTACCTATCAACTCATACTCTTTGTTCATAATGTGAAGAGTTCTTGTTTTGGTTCATAGATGAGGTTTTACCAAATCTAACAGTATTTCCTTCTCATCATGTGAGAAAACATGGAGAAGATTATCTAATCCTCATATCTTCTTATATTTTTTGCCTTTTCAATAAGTCTAGTATGTTCCATACTTTGTCTAGAATGACTATCTTGAGTTCCAAATCTGGCCTTTTAAACTTGATCATATGAGAGATAATCATAGAATATATTTCTAATTTATCTATCTCTTGGTACTTGTCATAGACATTTTTAATTGAATCTAGTCTTCCTTCATTAATGATTCTATTCCTTAAGATCTCAAGACTAGGTCTGAATCCTACCTCAAGAGGGGCTTGAGTATTCTTTACTTTGCTCTGTGTTGTCCTTGAGGATGGGTGACATGTGGGAACTTGCTTCCTTCTTCTAGTCATCTTGCTTGGTACCGAAGGTGGAGAGGATTCTAGGTCAATGGTAGTAGAGGGCACAGATGTACTCTCATCATATTTCTTCTTTTTCTTCTTGTGGATATCATATGATTTTTCTATTTTGACTTCTATAGGTGCTCGCTTAAGTTCTTTTGCAATTTTAGCTTCCCTAGCTTTACCTAGGTCTTCTCGTGTGACACCATGAACTTTTAAGATGTTAGATGTAATCCTTGATGCCTTCCTCTTATTGTCTGCACTGTATAGGATATAATCAACTTGATTTGTCTTCTCTCTGTATGTGCCCCATCTTGGCCCTTTTGGATCTTTAGGCGCAGACAAAAGAACTTGTGCATATCCTTCCAAAACATGTTCTTCTACTTCATAACCAAGTGGGTGAATCCATTTGGTTCTTGGCTCAACTGCTTCCATGCAAGTATAGTTAGTTTCCACCATGAAGCATATGGTGTCCTTGTATTTTTCAACTATATTTTCCAGTATTCTAAACCTCTTCTACATCTTGATCCTGAATGTCTTGATCTCCATATCCATAGAGTCCTTTACACTGCTTTCTAATGTGGCTTTAAATGAAATTTGGGACAAATTAGGTCGTCTTCTGTCTAGGTAAAGATTAGATACCTTACCAATAATGTGGAATTATAAGTATATAATCAATGAGCCAAATATAAATATTTTTATCCTGTCATGCTTGATACCTTTAATGTTCTCAATTAATTATGCACGTAATATCTTACAAAGATTATATTGGGTGTTATCCCTTGCCATCCTTATTGCTGCCAAAACTGTAGCTATGAATACACTATTAAGTCTGTTAGCATGCTGAAATTTGTAACCAAGTATCATGGTGATAAGTTTGATGTCTTTCTGCATAATAGGATCAAAATTCATCCCACACCTATCATTTCTGGATAAGCATGCCTGCTCAACCTGTTTCTTGACATCCTTTCCAGTGGGAAGAACAGGTCCAACCTTAGAGAGTCCAATCATTTCATGAATGAGGTCAGCAGTAATGCAGACAGGAACTTCACCAATCCAAAAAAAATCATCATGAATCCTACTGAGTAGAATTTTAACCCATTTTGGCTCATAAAAATCATGCGCATTTGTATACTCAAAAATAGGGTTATCAGTGAGATGTGAGAATTCATCTTTGAATGAGTAATTAGGTTTCATCATTGATGCCATGAGCGTTTTTATGCTCTTGTCACCCACAGACTCCTTCTTACAGTAGATGTAAGCGCGTATGTCCTCTACATGCATGACTCCTAACGAAATCTTGGAGAATGCCCCTTCTACATCATCTAGCACTGAATTGAATGGATGCTTTTTAAACATGAATCTTTTCCTTTCAGTGATGTCAAAGACTACAAGGGTTTCCATGCTTACTTGTTGATTGCTTAAGTAGGGTTTTACTAGAGTTTTGAAATGACGTGTTAGTGCTAGGGTTTCATTTCAACTTCAACTTGTTTTGCTAACCAATCAATAGTTATCTTTCAACACTTCGATGCTAACTTCTCATGTGCTCTCTGAATGCTCAATCTCAAATGCAAAGTGAAGATATAAGATCTTTTAATGACTTATATATAAGTTATTGCATTTAATGCTTGTTGCCATAACACGGTTTTCATTGAGAATCTCAATATTTATTTTTTGTAGAAGTACAAGTTGTGTGTCCATGCATACTATCTTAATTCGTGACCAAATACATGAATCCATAGGCACATACTCAGAGGTGAGTATACCATCCACGCAGGGGTTTAGAGCTTGAATAGATCCCCCTAAGACCATGAGGGTCATCTAACCAAAAGTAGAAGTTGCGTCCACTATGGATGCATCTAATACCTTGTTAACATTATCATCTTTCTTTACTTCAACCCATATTTTACCTGAATCTTTTGTAGCTTTTACAAACTTGACTTCTCCAGATTCTTCAAATAATGATCCTTTAGGCTTTTCTTGTCTTTGTGTTCTGGATTTGCAAAACCTTGAGATATGTCCAGCTTTGTTACATGAGTGACAAATGATTGGAGGTCTATTGATATTGTTTATCATGTTGCATTGTTTGTTTGTGTGTCCATTATAATTACATATTTGACATGTAATGTTCTGATAGTTTCTCTGAGGTTGATTTCTCTGATTGTATTGAGTCAGATTTGTTTGGTTCTGCTGTGACTGATTTCTCTGACTAGTTCTGCAATGTATAGCCCTATGACCAAATTTATTACAAGAATAACAATAGCCATTGAATGGTCTTACCTCTTTATAGTCTATTGCCAAATGTCCATGCTTGTTACATGCATAACAAGTTCTGTTAGCTATCTTGTGTTCATCTTTAGATGATTCTGCTCTAGCTTCTGTAAGATTCTTAGTAGCCTTTACTTCTGTAGATTTGTCTTGTACTTTCTTACTTTCTTGTATTGTATTGGTTTCACTTTGTGCTACACTGTATCCAACACCAGTAGTATCTCCTCTTAGCTTTTGTGCATAAAGTTGTGATTGAATTAGATCAGAACCATACACTTCAACATAGTCCTTGTTCATCAACCACATACATAAGTGAACATGAGTTATTCATCCTACATGCTTGTATGATTTGACATGTTGCCTTCTATCTAGTTGGGGTTTTGAATAGCTCTCAGAACGAGAGTATCACGACCATAGACCAATCTACAAATGAAGGATTTTTCTCCATGAATGCAATATAAATGCAAGATAGTGCAAGATTAATCTAAGAACATGAAAGATGCAATATTAATCTAAATGAAATTAAACTAAGACATGATTGCAATGCAATTAATCTAAGAAATTGACATTAATATATTGCAAATGAGAGCTTTTGACTAGAAATGAGATGATAAAAATGTAGCAACAATTCGTTATTCTAACAATGCATAAAAAAGCCTGGGGGTTTGAATGAGAAATGGGAGCTCTTTTATAGATTGAGAGTCTGCTCAGAATAGAAAGTTTCCTTTTTGAAATAAAATAGATAGAAAAGCCAGTTCAAAATAGAAAGCTTTCTTTAAAAGAAATCAATGAACTGCTTTCCCTTTGTTTTTAACTGTTTTTCTTTTTGATTTTAACTGTTTTCTTTCTCTTTAAAGCACAATTAATTCAAAGTTCCTATTTTTGAACAGGAGAGAAGATTTTTGAGAGAATATTTAATTAAATAAATAGAATGTGACCTCATAAATGTGTTTTTATCAATTATCTAAATAATTAAATTCAATTATTGAAATGAGGATATTTATTTAATAATTAAATATTATTTAATTCCTTTTTATGTGTTTTAGCTAAAAGGGGTGAATTTAATTTAATTAAAGTGCTAGGACTTTATAATTAAATTAATTCGATCATAAGGTTTGTTTAGCCAATTACAATTGATATTTAGGAATTAAATATAATGTATGATTTTGTCTATATGATAATGGAATTAATCTATATGATAACAATGCATGATTATTCTATGAAAGGAAATACGAATGCTAAATTAATCCATGAAAGAAAATATGGGTTTAATCTAAAATGCAAATGCAAAATTAATCTAAATGAATTGCCATGAATGTATGAGAGAAGAAAAGAAGAGAGAAGTTGCAATATCCAAGCTCAAGTGCTCAAATTCTCCTCCAAAATTGCTCTCCAATACTGCAGCATAACAATAAACTAAAGAATGTGTGTGTTTTTTTGATTATGCAAATGAGAAGGAGAGGCTTCCTTATAAAGAGCAATGGACGGTGGAGATTAAGAAGTAAAAAAAAGAAATTAAAGCAATGGTGGAGATTAAATCTTGGTTGATCCATGTGCTTCAAATCTTCAAAAGGCAAGATCAAAGGGCTATGATTAAGAAGCAAAAAGCACATGACTTAGGAAGATGTAGAGAAAAAAGGATTTTTATTTTTTTAGTTATTTGATTTATTTCTTCTTCTTTTTATCAAAAAGAGAGCTTTAAGTGGAGATTTTATTTAATTAAAGAAGGATTTTCTTTCAATTAAATAAGATTATTTTATTTAATTAAAATAGAGATTTTTAATTAAATAAGATAATATTATTTAATTAAAAGAGAGATTTTAATTAAATAAGATAAGATCATTTAATTAAAAGATTTATTTTAATTAAATAAGATTATTTCATTTAATTAAAAGGGATGTTTTCTTTTAATTAAATAAGATTATTGATGAAATAATCAATCCTTAGGAAATATTGAAATAATTAAATTAATTACGATTTGATCAAGGAAATTGATTTGAATTGAAAATGTTCCAAAGCATTGATTCAGAAATTTGATAAATTGATAAAATGATAAATGGGGCCCACAGCCTAGGCGACCATTTTAGGGTGCATACATTTGCCCCTCTTTGACTAATGTGTGATCATTCTGAGAACACTTGTAGTCAAAGAATGCAGTTGAAGTGTGAGATCGATTTGGGATCACAAAACAACACAGACATCAACACCATTATAAATAAGTAATTGACATCAGAATAAAGATAAGCTATTTACAAAAAAGACAAGGTCAACATCGTTGTAAATAAGTAATTGACATGTTCAAGATAAGAATCTCAAGCATGGTTGCCCCAAGCGGAACAAATGATAGGATTGATAAAGCTGAATCAAGGATTGAAGTTTGATAGGTACTGCCCCCTCGTGATCGAAATCGAAATGAGATAGAGGAGAAACATCAAATTGATAAATTTTATCAAATCAAACTAAAGATAAGGTTCTTGATGTAAGATGAAAGATATAAGGATCAAAGAACCAAGGTAGATCATCCAACATGAAAGATTATGTCCCAAGGTTGAATTAGAAGAAAATAAGTGGGGTGAAATCGAATTGAAGGTAGAAGTTTGGAAGAGGTGGAAATAAATGGAGAGAAGAAAGAGAATTTGCCTTAAGAAAGAGAATTCCCCAAAATCAATCAACTGTTTAAGATATAAAATTTTGATTGAGATCATGAAAGAAGATAAGGAAATGAAGATGAGAACGTGATCACAGTTGATTAAAAGTCCACTAGAAAGATGAAGGAAAAACCCCCCCTCAAACTCATAATGTAGCCTTAAAATGCAAACTAACATGAGGTCTAACAATGCAAGCTACATGAAAATGCAAAGGTGTACTTGCAATAGAGAAACTGTAACATAGGACTTTGTGTTCATCAATCATGAGAGAATGTTAAGGAACTTATTTTCATCATTGGGCGCCAGAAATGTATATGTTAAATTTGGCCTTGCTATTCAACCATACACTTCAACATAGTCCTTGTTCATCAACCACATACAGAAGTGAACATGAGTTATTCATCCTGCATGCCTATATGATTCAACCTGTTGCCTTCTATCTAGATGGGTTTTTGAATAGCTCTCAGAACGAGAGTCTCACGACCATAGACCAATCTAAGAATGAAGGACTTTTCTCCATGAATGCAATGTAAATGCAAGATAATGCAAGATTAATCTAAGACATAATTTCAATGCAATTATTCTAAGAAATTGAAATTATTCTATTGCAAATGAGAGCTTTTAACTAGAAATGAGATGATAAAAATGTAGCAGCAATTCGTTATTCTAACAATGCATAAAAAAGACTGGGGGTTTTGAATGAGAAATGAGAGCTCTTTTATAGATTGAGAGTCTTCTCACAATAGAAAGTTTCCTTTTTGAAATAAAACAGATAGAAAAGCCAATTCAAAATAGAAAGCTTTCTTTAAAAGAAATCAATGAACTGCTTTCCCTTTGTTTTTAACTATTTTTCTTTTTGATTTTAACTTTTTTCTTTCTCTTTAAAGCACACTTAATTCAAAGTTCCTATTTTTGAACAGGAGAGAAGATTTTTGAGAGAATGTTTAATTAAATAAATAGAATATGACCTCATAAATGTGTTTTTATCAATTATCTGAATAATTAAATTCAATTATTGAAATGAGGATATTTATTTAATAATCAAATATTATTTAATTCCTTTTTATGTGTTTTAGCTAAAGGGGTAAATTTAATTTAATTAAAGTGCTAGGCCTTTATAATTAAATTAATTCGATCATAAGGTTTGTTTAGCCAATTACAATTGATATTTAGGAATTAAATATAATGTATGATTAGTGCAGATTTAGGATTTTCTTCATTTGACACTTAGGTCGAGTAGAGTCAGTCAAACTCAGAATTGCCTAGTACAATAGGACTTTGATGATTCAAAAGAATGACAAATGCAACAAAATTGGTTAGGGTTGCAAGATGCCAATTTTGGGGTGTTACATTTTGCCCCTCTTTGAATTGATGTACGAACAACACATTGATTCAAAGAATAGTCTGATGTTTGAAGCACAGAAGAATAGATTTTGAACATTGATGGTGCAAAGATCGATTGATGAAGATTTCAGAGCCATCTCCAGGAAAAAGCTTGACTCTCTGAAGTCTAGGTTAGGTTTCCGAGACGCCGGTCAAGTAGAGTTTTTGAGGGTCATCTCCAGAATGAAGCTTGATCCTCAGGGATCCAGGTTAGATTGCCTTGATACCTAATAGATTTAAGATTTCAAGAATCATCTCCAGAATGAAGCTTGATCCTCAGGGATCTGGGTTAGAATGCCTTGATACCTAATAGATGAGATTTCGAGAATCATCTCCAGAACGAAGCTTGATTCTCAGGGATCCGGGTTAGAATGCCCTGATACCTAATAGATTGACATCTTTCAAAGACTGTCCCCAGAATGAGGCTCAACCTTTAGGAGTCAGGGTTAGATTGCCCCGATACCTGTCCATAAAAAGATAGTCAATATAGGTTTTTAGGAATATCTCCAGAATGAAGCTTAGTCCCCCAATATCTAGGTTAGATTGCCCAGACACTGGTTAGATCGAGTTTCAAAATCATCTCTAGAATAGAGCTTGATTTTCAGGAGTCAGGGTTAGATTGCCCCAATTCCCAATAGATTTCTCAAATACTTAATAGATTGAGATTTCAAGAATCATCTCTAGAATGAAGCTTGATCCTCAGGGATTCAGGTTAGATTGCCTCGATACCTAATAGATGAAAAGATGTAAGGAACAAAGATGCCCTTATTGATTGTGGAGTATCCAGTTTTGACTATGAAGTACGGAAAAAAAATTGAACATGCCCCAAGTGATGAGATGCCCCTAGCAATGAGGACTTTTGGATTCAGATCAGATTGATTAGAAATACATTCAATGATGTAATCATCCCGCCCCCTCGGGAGCGAAATGGAAAGATGACACGTCATAATGATGATTGAGAGTGAGAAATTGCACATAGATGTTGAATCAGAGATCAAGAAGAACTCATAATAGATTACAGAAGAAGTTGGAAGATGCAGAATCAATTTTGAGCGATGTCGAGGTCCAATTGACCAAGTTTGACTAAGGTTGACTAGAGTTGACTAGAGTTTACTTTTGATGAAAAGAGTCAAAGATTTGAGAAAATTTTGATTAGATATGATTCTAACAAGAAAGCGACGTCAGAAATTTGATTGCACAAGTGTCCGACCGCGTCGGTCCCAAAAATTTTAAAATGCGATTTTGAGCGATATAGGAGTGTCAGATTTTGATTTCGATCACGAAAATGGATTCAGAGCGGTCAATATAGCCACTTTTGAAGAGTGAGAGCGAGGATCAAACACTTGGGTAGTCAGGATGAAGCCATAATGCTGAAGAAGAACCCCTCAATGTACAAATCCAGGAGAAGGCAATGAAGTGAACATCGAATTACTGCCACAATGCAAGTCTAGGATGAAAAATGCAATCCTATGCTAGATGCAATCCCTAGGACATGGTTGTGAGACCCATCGTATAATTATCATCATTGAGCATTTTTTTTTGGAACATCAGAGTTGATACAACCCTTACTGGTGCCACTGCGACCATAAGGATATGAATATGACTTTCATTGGATAAAATATAGGAAATAAACGTAAGCACCAGGGCACAAAAGCCAAGATGACTTGAACATTGTTTGGAGTTAATGTTGCAAGAGTACACCAGTATCGAGGCATTCAAAGCCAAGATAACCATGAGTGTGATCATGTTCAAACAAATAGAGAAATAACAGTCAAGGAGATAGTACCGACCTCACCATGGCGTACAAATAAATAAGATCGAGGGATGTGAGGCTTTTCCACCTTAACACGGGAGCTCTTATCACATACACCCTATTTATTTGACGTTGCTGGACCATCGGGACTACACCAACAAGCAGTAGACAAAGAAATTATCAATGAAAGCCATGAGAACAGACACCATACAAAGAAAGATTCACTCATAGCTTAGCCAATTTCAAAGTTTTCGGATGTGTTCATGTTTAGAGGTGTTGAAAAACACCATTATTCTTGTGAGTGCATTGTATTTGATTATCATCGATAGATGTTTACGTTTGAAATATCCAATGTGTGTTGAAAAACACAAATGTGTCCAAAGATAGTGTTAAAAACACAGTTTTAATTAGGGTGTTGAAAAACACCAATTTGTGTTAGTAGGGAGGTGTCCTTCATAAATGACAAGATTACTGACTCGGGTGTAAACCAAAGATGTGATCAAATGGGGGACCCATGCCCCCAAGTAATGATGACTGACTAGACATATGTTGTGAGGAAAAACTAGGTTTGATTGCCCCCAGGCGTATGGCGCTGAATCAATGTCAAGTCAGTAGGGTTCACAAAGGAACCAGAGTGTCACAAAAGTGACCGAAAGCTATGTACAAGCTAAAGCAAAGAATTCCAAGACTGAGTATCGATAGATAGAGTGTGTGAGGATAGCTCCAACTATAACAATTGCAAGCAATCTCAATAGTACAATGATAGTAGGCAGATGCAGTGAGAACCACTGGTGACTGATGCGAGAGAGATACCCAAGTGAAGAGATCATAGTACTAGCTAGACATTAGTAGGCAAACATAGTGAGAACCACTGGTGACTGATGTTAGGGAGATTCTCAAGGAGAGAGAACTTAGTATAAGCTAAGTGATAGTAGGAAGACGCAGTGAGAATCACTGGTGACTGTCGCGAAGTAGATCCCAAAAAGGTGATAGGACAGTGCCCCCTATACCAGGAGGGTTACCCTGAGAGTATGACCAGTTTCAATCCATGTAAGTTGGTGTCATGACGGGGACTGAAAGCATGCAGAAAAGAAAACGCAAGTAGGAAAGCATGAAAGCAGGAAAGCAACTGCATAAAGCCAAGTGGTGTTGCGATAGATATAGCAATGCAAAACAAGAGGCGCTTGTTTACCAGGTTTTCACCTTCTTGGCAGAATTTTTTTTTTTTTGCTACCATGACGCCTGTTTTCCAGGTTTTCATCAATGGCACCCTTGTTTTCTTTTTCTCTTTTTTTTTGTATTTTTTTTTAATTTTTAATTTTTTTTGTATTTTTGGAATATATAAGTATTTTTGGAGATACATCAAAGCGCCTATTGCTAGGTTTTCACTAAGATGATCATTTTTCAGGACATTTTTAGATTTTTAGAATTTTTTTAGGACTTTACTATATACATGAGCATACTGAGGATGTCTCAGCTGTAGAACCATTTCAAATGAAGAGTGTTGATGGGCTCTTTGAGTTGTTCTCCTTCATTAGTAGAAATTCTATAGGTGCCAGACCCAAATACTACTGTGACAACATACAGACCAAGCCAATTTGATTCAAATTTTCCTTTCTGGATCTGATGTTGTTGATTCTTAGGGCTCTCCCTCAGAATGAGGTCACCCATTTGGAAATACCTTGGTCAAACTTTCTTGTTATAGCTCTTGGACAAATTTTTCTGGTATGCTCTAAGGTGATTGAATGCCACTTGCTGACGTTCATAGAGTAGTTCTAGATTTTGTAGCCAAGATATTTTGTTATCATCATCAGTAATGAGGCCCTTCAAAGAGACTTGTAGAGAAGGAATCTCAACCTTAATTGGTAACACAACATCTGCTCCATAAACCAAAGCATAGGGCGTAGCTCCTGTTGGTGTTCTTATGCTTTTCCTGTATGCCCAAAGAGCTAGATTGATCTGGAGATGCCAATATCATCCAGATTTGTGCACTGTGCGATGCAGGATTTTAAGGATTGTCTTGTTTGATGCTTCCACCTGTCCATTACCCTGAGGATAATAGATGGAAGACCAATGCTGAGTAATTTTAAACTTAGAGCATAGCTCTGTCAAATCCTTATTTTTGAACTGCCCCCGTTATCAGTGATTATTGCTGAGGGTACACCATACCTACAGATGATGTAGTTGAGAATGAACATAGCTACTGATTTGTCATTGGCAACGGTGAGAGGGACTGAATCCACCCATTTGGTAAAATAGTTTGTAGCTGTGATGATTAACTTATGTCCATTTGAGGACGAGGGATAAATCTGACCCACCAAGTCAAAGGCCCATTATTGAAATGGCCAGAAAATAATGAAGGGAATAAGCTCCTTGGCTGGAGCATGAATCATATTACCATGTAGTTGACACTATTTACAAGACTTAGCAAACTATGTAGCTTCTTTTTCCATATCTGGCCAATAGTAACCAGCTCTAATAAGTTTACGGGTCAGTGTCAGGCCGTTAGAGTGAGACCCACAGATGCCTTCATGCACCTCCACTAATGCACATTTGGACTCATCAGGTTCTAAACACCTAAGAAGGGCATCATCTAGACCGTGCCTATAAAAGTTTTTAGCTATGATGACAAACCGTGAAGCACTACAGATTAAGTGACATTTCTCATTCTGGGTGTAAGTGTCCAGAGCAATCTGGTCATGAAGGTAGGAGTAAATATGATGGTAGCAAGATGAGTGATGTCCAATGATAGAACAGATCATCCGAGACTCAGGGGAATCATAGGTTGGGTGGCGTAACATCTCCACTAGGAATTCATGTCAAAAATCATTTTCTGGCATCTGTAGCATGGAAGCAAGAGTAGCCATTGCATCTGCTACTTTATTATCTACCCTTGGAACTTGTTGAAATGTAATGTGAACAAAATACTTTCTGAGGTGATTAACCAACTGTTTATAAGGTATCAACTTGTCATCTTTTGTCTGATAGATATCATTTACTTGATTGATGACTAACTGTGAATCTCCAATTACATTGAGCTCATCCACTCGCCATTAAAGGGAGATCTTCATACCATTGATCAAGGCTTCATACTCAGCAATGTTGTTTGTACAAGGAAACAACATCTTGTATGCTTTTGGTAAAGAGTACCTTTGAGGTTTAATGAACAGTATCCCAACACTTGACCCTTGTTTGGTAAATGAACCATCAAAGAATAAAGTCCAGGATCGATGTGTGAGAATTAAGATGGACTCATCTAGAAATTCAATGTTCAATGGTTGATGATCTACTAGAGGTGCTTCCGCCAACTGATCTGCAATCACTTGCCCTTTGATGGATTTTCTTTCTACATACTCAATATCAAATTCACTGAGAAGCATGACCCATTTAGCTATTCTACCTGTGAGGGTAGCTTTACTGAGCAAATATCTCAGAGGATTAATTTTAGCAATAAGGCGTGTAGTATGAGCCAACATGTAGTGCTGTATTTTTTGTGAAGCAAATACTACTGCGAGGCAAGCCTTCTCTATGGAAGAATAGTTTGTTTCGTATGAGACTAGAGTTCTACTAATGTAGTAGATAGCCCTTTCTTTGTTTTTCTGATCTTCTTGAGCCAATAGGATACCCAATGATGTATCTGTAGCAGAGATGTAAAGCATAAGTGACTTCCCATGAATAGGAGGCATCAAAATTGGCGGGTTCACAAGATATTGTTTGATTTGTGTGAACCCTTCATCACATTCTTTGTTCCATTGGTAGGTCACACCTTTGTGTAAGATCTTGGTGAATGGTTGTGACTTGTCTACCAATTGTGAGATGAAGTGCTAGATAGACTGTAACCAACCTTGAAGTCCTCTCATTTGTCTGATATTATTTGGTGGTGACATTTCCATGATAACTTGAACTTTCACAGGATCCACCTCGATGCCTTTTTTAGAGATAATATAACCAAGCAATTTTCTAGATGTTATGCCGAATGCACATTTCTTAGGATTGAGCCTCAAACTAAACTATTCCATGCGATCCAGTATAGGACCTAGATATGCAAGGTGTTTCTCTTGTTGCATGCTCTTATCTAGAGTGTCATCAACATAATCTTCCATTGTTTTATGCATCATGTCATGAAATATAGTGGTGATAGCTCTCTCGTATATAGCACCAACATTTTTGAGTCCAAAGGGCATGACATTCCAACAGAAAGTGCCCCATGCACATGTGAAAGAAATTTTCTCTTGGTCTTCTGGCGCGATCTTTATTTGGTTGTAGCCAGAGAACCCATCCATTAGTGAGTACATTTCATATCCTGTTATCATATCTACAATCATATCAATATTGGGCAATGGAAACTGATCCTTAGGATAGGCCTTATTCAAATCTCTGAAGTCTATGCATACTTAGATAGATTTATCATGTTTTGATACTGGAACAATGTTAGAGATCCATTATGCATAGTCAATTTCTCTGATAAACACTGCCTTAAGAAGTTTCTCCAATTCAGCTTTGACAAGTAGAGCTACATGCGGATGCATTTTTTGAAGCTTTTGCTTGACAGGCTTGACACTTGGTGCCATGGAAAAATGGTGCATGATTAGATTAGGGTCTAATCCTGGCATGTCTGAATATTTCCATGTAAAGTTAATCTTTTTTCTTTGGAAGAATGTAATGAATTCTTCTTTTTCTATCTCAGATAATGATTGTGCCAAATGAATGATCTGAGGCTCAGCTTCTGTACCCAAGTTGATTGGTTGAGTTGGTTCAATAAGCACAGATGATCATTCCTAGAAATGACTCAGAAGCGTATCAAGTATCTTATCCTTAGGCACCTCAGAGAGGTTTTCACCCTTGGATACATCCTTTATTTTGTCTTTTTTAGGCTCTGACACTGCCATAATGTGGTTTTCACCATCAGAGCGCCTATTTTTTCTTCTTTTGATTTTGTGACTGGGATACTTGATATCAGCCTCAGTCATGTTGACACTTTCTTCACTAGTGGAAGACGTTATAGGTTTGACAACGTTGAAGTAACAGGCAAGAGAATAATCATTTTGGAATGTAAGGACTTCATTATATGGGGAGGGAGAGTTCCAATCTATAAGCTCGGGGTGGCGGAGTAAAAGATAAGTGATGGGTTCAAGTGAATTCACGGTATAATCATCGAAAGCACAGATGAGAAAGTCGAGACCTAGAGCTATCTCATCCAAAGGTGTAGTCAAATTCCTTTGATTCCTAGCGACCGTAGTAAACAACACGTTAACATGTATGGAGTCGGACTCATTTAACTTTACACTAGACCCTTCACCTACGTTGAGAAGGTTTTCATGTGTGTGAATTGTATCTATATCTCTGTCAGAGGTGACATATGACAAGATGTCAAACTCATATTCATGAGAGTTTGTTTCATCATTAGGCATCATATCAAGAACGTGAGTGAAAACAACCCTTTGTCCCCAGTTTGGGTGAGTTCTGCCTAAAACTTAGGCTATGGTGAGATAAGCACCATTTGACATATGTTCTTCATCAATTCTTGCAGCATCATATGCTTCTTGTTTAGTAAGAAGTGGCTGGAATTCCTGTTCAAATTGCTCTTGGAATTGTGGTGGTATGTAAAAATCACCCTAATGACCTGAATTGACAGTGTGCATTTATTTCCACCGCTCGTAGGTTAATGGAGAAAGTGGAGTGGTTTTATCGGAAGCGCTGTCAGTCATGGCTATACTGACATGAGGTATAAAGTCATTTGGCTCAACAAAGAATGCTGCCAAATCTGGAGGAATGGGACAAGGGAATTAGTCTTCCTCCGAGCTGTCTCTAAAATATTCAGTTTTTGATGTCTGTTCAGGTGTTGGTTGTTGATCTATGTGAGGTACAAATTGGTTTATCCCTAGTTGAAATGTGAGCTTTTTGAAGCCTATACCTGTAGAGTCACATGTCCGTCAACCAATAGCTTCAAGAGGTGCAATTAATCCTTTGTGATTCACACCTATGGGACCATTTCCTTTGTACCCAAAGCATTGCATAATTGTTAGACCTTTTCCATACTATTCAAGATTTATGTCATAAGGTGTAGTGGTTTGCTCAGAAGTGTCCTCTCCTTTTTAGATCCAGGCTTTGATAGCCCTATTTTCAACTTCTTCTTCTAATGGTCCTATGACTTGTACAAAGGTACCACCATATTTTGTTTGAGGAGGAACTGTAGAAGGTTTAGTGCTCTCAAAATGTTTCCCAAAAGAGCATAAAGACAAAGACAACAATGTAACAGATAGCACAGGTTCAATTTGATATCCACCCATGTTAGTTTCCTTGAGTGTCAGACCAATTTCCATTTCCTTTAGTTTAGTCTCAAAGAGCTCAATAGACTCTCTGTTGGTAGGCACAAAGATGTCAGCAGATTTTGTGAGTGTGTTGCAATCATAGCGTGTATTAGCAGGTATAGTCACTTTAGATCCTTGGAATATATTCAACCATACACTTCAACATAGTCCTTTTTCATCAGCCACATAGAAAAGTGAACATGAGTTATTCATCCTGCATGCCTGTATGATCCAACCTGTTGCCTTCTATCTAGATGGGGTTTCGAATAGCTCTTAGAACGAGAGTCTCACGACCATAGACCAATCTAAGAATGAAGGATTTTTCTCCATGAATGCAATGTAAATGCAAGATAATGCAAGATTAATCTAAGATATAATTTCAATGCAATTATTCTAAGAAATTGAAATTATTCAATTGCAAATGAGAGATTTTAACTAGAAATCAGATGATAAAAATGTAGCAGCAATTCTTTATTCTAACAATGCATAAAAAAGAATGGGGGTTTTGAATGAGAAATGGGAGCTCTTTTATAGATTGAGAGTCTGCTCAAAATAAAAAGTTTCCTTTTTAAAATAAAACAGATAGAAAAGCTAGTTCAAAATAGAAAGCTTTCTTTAAAAGAAATCAATGAACTGCTTTCCCTTTGTTTTTAACTGTTTTTCTTTTTGATTTTAACTATTTTCTTTCTCTTTAAAGCACAGTTAATTCAAAGTTCCTATTTTTGAACAAGAGAGAAGATTTTTGAGAGAATATTTAATTAAATAAATAGACTATGACCTCATAAATATGTTTTTAGCAATTATCTGAATAATTAAATTTAATTATTGAAATGAGGATATTTATTTAATAATTAAATATTATTTAATTCCTTTTTATGTGTTTTAGCTAAAAGGGGTGAATTTAATTTAATTAAAGTGCTAGGACTTTATAGTTAAATTAATTCGATCATAAGGTTTGTTTAGCCAATTACAATTGATATTTAAGAATTAAATATAATGTATGATTAGTGCAGATTTAGGATTTTCTGCATTTGACACTTAGGTTGAGTAGAGTCAGTCAAACTCAGAATTGCCTAGTACTATAGGACTTTGATGATTCAGAAGAATGACAAATGTAACAAAATTGGTTAGGGTTGCAAGATGCCAATTTTAGGGTGTTACATGTAGTTTTTGAATATGATTCTTTGCTTCTGTCAATTCAGATTCTATCTTTTTCTTGATGATTTCCAACTCCAAGATCTTCATATTTGCTTGCATAAGTTCTTCATCTAATTGTTTACTTTCTTTGGTCTTTTATTCAATAGCTGTTAGGCTATCTGTTAGTTGTTCATTTAGATCTTCAATCTTGTCCTTGAGAGACATGTTTTCTTCATTCAACTTTTTGACCATTTTTCCCAAATCATTTGTAGAGCAATCTTTCAAATCTTTTCTTAATTTTTTGATAAGCATTTGGGAGCCATCAAATTTTAGTTTTATTTCTTCATTTTCTTTTTCAGATCTATCAAGATCATCAAGGGCTGCTTCAAGATTCTTTTTTAGATGTTTCACTTCTGCTGAATCCATGATCTCCTAAAGTGGTTAAAATTTATTTTAGAGGACCAGAGCTCTGATACCAATTTTTATAAGCACTGAAAGGGGGGGGGTGAGTCAGTGTTTGTCAATTAAATTTATTTCAACAAATTGAAACTTAAATCAAATAAATAACAAATGAAGCATAACACAATGACACATAACACAAGATATGTTTACGGGGAAACCTTGATCAGAGGAAAACCCTAGTGGGAATTAGTACCCACAAAAGATTGTACTAGTTTTATGAACCTTTTAGAGTTCCTTTGCCCTGTTAGGAGAAGTCTTTACAATGCAAGTACAATGACCCTGTTAGGAGTCTTTACAAAACCCTTTTAAAGGTGAATGTCTCACTTCCAGAGCTCACTTCCCAATAGGATGAAGGCTACAACCTTCAGATAACAGATATACACTATATCAAAAGATGAGCTACTATTATGACACTGTTGTCTGATCAGTTCCGTTTATGCGCTGATGCTCTAATCTCTTGAAGACTTCTACTTCATACTCATTTGTTTATAATGTTCTTCAGGATATATTTTTTGAATATTTTCCACTCTTCCACTTAATACAAAATTACATGTTAAGTATATATACATGCTTGAATAGACGCGACCGAAAACAAGACCTTAGTCGGCCCAAAATCAACATACACAATGCTTTTAAATGAATTGGCTTAAGCGTGTTTACATGAGTGTTAAAGACATAATTGAAAACATATTACAATAGGAACATGGCCATTACAAAATAAAATATTATACGCTAATCAAAATATGAATTCGACTTCATGCTCTATTTTCTGAACTGCTAGTGGCACTTGAACTTGTTGTAACTTATCTGTACTGTCAAATCTTACCATGCGTGTATAGACTAAGCTTAATAACATATCATAAAGCTTAAGTATAAAGGCGCATACTCTGAATCAATCATACGCATGTGCACTAATCAACTGTATATCTCTGTTCTGTTATGTTTTCTATAGTTAGCCAAATTTTGATCTTCAAAGTTTGTGAACTTACTTGTCAAAACTTCATATGACTTTGTTGCCATAATGAAAACAAAAAAATTAGTCAAATTGACCCTGAGTGTCAACTTTCCAATAGGTAAACCTTCTAAGGTCAAAATAAAAGATACTAACTTGTCTAGGGTCAGTACAAGCCAAAATTATAACAATATTGGGAGTTTGCGTATGTGCTCCTGCACCATTTAGTGAGTTGTTGATTTCTCTTAGATAGCTTTGATATGATTCCTTCAGATGCATCATATATGCTACTAGATTTAGATCTAGATGTATCAAATAGGTCATGAATATCTTCTTCATGATAATCAATTTCATGACAGTGAAATGCCATGTCCTTTCTCTTAATCAACATCTTCCTTGAATTTCTCTTTGGATTTCTTGTATTGTTCGACATAGATCTACAACTGTAACTTTTTATTTTCAATTCTTTTATCAAGTGTATACCTTTCCATTGTAAGATATTTTCTCTTTAGAGATTAAACCTTCAAAACAAAAGAACTATCTCTGATACCAATTGTTGGGATAATGGAAAGGGTGTGTACTGAGAGGGGAGGGGTGAATCAGTACCCTAAAATTTTTTTAATCAATTCTTTGTAGCCACTATTCTGTATTAACTGATTGAGTAGATTGCATACACCAAACATATAGTATCACTATTGAAATGTAAATACATGTAAATAAAATAATACACATAGATGAAATTAAGTAATCATGACACTAATATTTTGGTATCACAGGAAACCCTTGTTAGAAGGTAAAAACTAGGGTGGGGATGAGACCCACAAAACATCACTACTGCAGTAAATAAAGTAGTTTGTTAAATCTTACAAAGAATGATCACTTCTGATGATCTTACCCTGTTAGGAGTAACAATGAGAAAGATTAAATCTACCTCATGTGAGGATTTTTCAACACAAGTTATGTGTGCACTCGGTTAAGAGATATACAAAAAGATGGTTAAGTCTAATCTGTTAAGAGATTTAGGGGTCTTTTACAATTGTTAGAGAGTAATAGAATTTTGATCTGAAACATATACAATCTCAATATTGCTAATACATATCCATTAATTACATTCAAAACATATCACCTCAATGTGAAAGATAATAACTTCTGCTCTGTTATTGTCGGTAGCCTTGCTTCTATTGTGAAAAATGATTGCTGCAATATAGTCTCTATCCTTGAAATCCCTTGTCTGTCTCTGATGTCTGTAGTATGGCAGCTACTTGATCATCTCTTGAGCAACATACATTATGAAATTGACATATATACATTTATATATCAAACTTTATGACCTAATTAGGATTTCACAATTAAATCCCTAACCTAAGATCAACAATGTATATAATTTACCTTGATCTTCTAAACATAGGAGATATAAACAATTAATGTTGTAAATCCATAATTAATCCTCTCCTCAATCTTGTAAACCATTATCTATGTCAGAAAAAAGATTTTATATAAAATAATGTGTCATATCAAACTTTTATGTGGCCTCTGGTCCACTCGATTAATGTTGTCTCTTGGTGCTTGGTGTAGTTTGTGTATCTCGGGTATACTTTTGTTCAGTTATACTATGTAGCTTGGTGTTTTCTGTCGGCTCGAGTATCACTTCACTCGGTTAACTCTGGGCGTGATCAGTGCTCTTAGTTAACTTTGCACTTCGGTGAATATACCAACTGTCCTGTTTGTGACTCTGTTACCGATTGTCCATGTTGAGTGCTTGAATACTAATGAAAACTTCAATGCTCAATTGGAGTAAAATGAGAGCTTACCAAAGTGAGCTCAGTGGAAGAATATACAATAGAAGAAGTTTAAATTGATAGGAAGATTAAAGAGGTGGGTTAGGAGGTTGGATTTGGATCCCTCCTAGGATCTTAGTGATTAGGGAAAACCATAGGAAGTCCTTGTAGGACTTGAGGTGAACTAGAGCTTAGTTCAGTAGGTGGAAAATCTCCCTATCACCCCTTAAACTTAGATTTTTTAGGCTTCTTAAATTCTTATTTCTTTTTTCATTATGTATTCCACAAATATTTAGGGTCTTCTTGGTATTTATATTTTCTCATTATTCTCCATATCTCTTGAGAAAGAAAAAGATTCCACCACATCTTCAATCTTTAAAATAAAAAAAGTACTACTAATAGCTATAACAATAGAATCCTACAAATCATGCAAAGAATAAATAAATATTTGGTAGTTCTCAACCTCATCAATATTAACACTAATAGATCTCAATTGAGCCAACGACATATTTAATACTCCTAGCAGATCTATACAAATAGTGTAATGTCTTGTTTTAAAATTAAATCCACTACCAAATACAATCTAAATTAACTTGATTAAAAAAAAATCAATTCACCATTAGTATTAAATCAATAAATATACACAAAAAAATATAATTAATTTGTCTCTTTTTTTATATTCCTCTACTAACCATCCTCAAAACTAAAAAGAAAAACCTTCTATCTCCTAGAATTCCCTCCAAGAACAACCTTAACAATAACTTACCATTTTTAGTATTTTTTTATAATTTTTAAAATGTTTGTTTTCTTACTCGTACGGTTAACAAACTTCCCATTTATTTGTGCCACACTATAGAAGGACTATTTATTGTCTAAGTTCTAAACTAATTACATGCTAAGGTCTGATTTAGATTAAAAATAAAATGTAAAAACTCAAATAAATTTTATAGCCTAATTTGTGGCCTCATATGAAGGATTCAACCTCTTAAAAGTGTCCAGATGTCATCCAGATGAATAGATTCAAATTCAAACTTTTTTTACTCTTCAAGATGCTTCTTGATGTTAAGATTTAGTCTAATCAAACCTTTGAGTTAAAGTTTATGACCTTTTAAAGTCACTACATCAAAATCAAACCAAACACAATAAAGAAATATAGGAAATGGTGAGGTTTGTTGGTTCCTTTTTATGCTGCAACAAAAACACAACAACTTCTTCTTCTTTTGACTAGTTTTGTAGAGAAGCCAACTCCAAATATTACTCCATGCAAGAAAAGGACCAACTAACAAGCACTCTTACAATACTTCTACGCTTTAGGTTCTGCTATACTAAGGGGGGGATACCCTATAATACCTTCATATATTTCTATATGGTATTCATCAAAGCAGTAATCTCACAACAACTCAACATAATCGGGAGATACTAGATAACTAGCTAATTACCCATTGAACATCAACCATAAAATGGAGCATGAGATAGGAACTCACAACAAACTTATACAAATATAGACTTAATGGATTTATGTTTGTTTATATAGAAACATAATATGCAACTAGACATGCAATAATAAAGAACTTATCAATTTTAAATCAGTGCTTTAACCATTGGGCTACTCTCTAAATCAAATACAATATACTAAAATCAATATCAATCAAAGATTCTAGACCATAAACGCAAATATCCCAAACCCGTACTACTCATAGAATCCTAGAATATGTCAGATGAATCTATGTATTAATGAGAACATCATTTAATCTGATCCTTGATCAAAACTCTCAAATAAGTACATAAACATAGAGAAATTCTATGCTAATGAATCAGAAAATTCATAACTCACAAGAAAATATAACACAGGAGAGATTGGAATCCGGATCTTTGTATTAAGTTTAGAGAATCATATTCCAGTATACAATATGTACTCAGAAATAACCTCTTCAATAATCTGCAAGAGATCTTTCAACTTTATTTCTAATTATTACACCTATCTAGTACAAACTTATGCTATATTTCCCTGACTCAAACCTTGCAAAAATGATTACAATCCAAATTTTCCAACCCCTTCCAATGATCTTGGGAATCCTTTTGTTACAATATATTCAAAGTATTTTGCCTTCTAACCGCCTAGGTATTTGCAACTGCTTTAAGGTTGTTTGGCAGTTGCCATCTGGAATTTTTTTTCTTTGATCTTATTGATGTAGGATCTTCTATCTTATTAAAAATTTAGGAAGCATTTCCACTTGTTGTCTTCTTCGCATTATAACCTTCTTCTTGATCAAATGCATTATATCTATCCTTCCATGACATGTACACCTCATCACTTGGCTAGGCAAAGCTAAGGACTTCATTCTTCTTGATATTGATTTCATTCCAACTGACACTGGCTTTCTCAACTTCCTCTCCAAAATTCAAAGAATGACCTGGCTTTATTAATGATTTCAACAGTTTGGACAAATAGAAGTGTGCTTTCCAAAGTAATAACACTATTGGTCCTTGTCGCCAATGTCTCATTCATTTGTCTCATCCATAATGCTTCATTTTTTTATTTCACCATTCTTATTGAATAGGTTTGGAAAGATCTCATAATGATCCTTTGAATATTCCTTCCTCAAAGTTTCTACCTTCCTCAAAATGATGCTCCTCTTGATGTCTAAGTCCATTAGTAATTTAAAGTATTTTTAAGTGCTAGTTAGTATGATGTCGACATTATTTTCTTCTTTGGATGTAGAATAGAAGAATTTCAATTCTTCCCTCTTTCCCTTCCATCTATCCATTATTGGATCTCACTTATCCTTATCTGCATTAAATTCATCCATCATGCTGACAATCTTCTTTCCTTGTAAATAAATGGTAGTGGGACATAAATCCTGAGTACATTGCATGAAATGGCAAGTATTTTATCATCATACCTTTGTTGTATCCATGCCTTTTCTTTAGTAAAAGTTGCACAATCTTCATCCCATTTTTTTCTTGACTGTTCCAACTTAGTCCTCTCAGCAATTAGTCTTTCCCTTTCTAATTGCAGGTCTTCCTGTGTAGTTGGACTTGATGGCATGGGAGAATGGGGATAATTTATAATTGGAATAGATGAAGAGGGCTGGTGTGGACCCTGTGTAATCATTCCTTGAGGAGAAAATTGAGTTGTTTGTTTACCTTCTAGGATAACAATTTTCTTATCCTTTTCAATAGATTTTATCACTTCATCATTATAAGCCTTCATAACTGTCTCAAATTTTGCTCTTAGGCTTTTGATCTCTTCTTCCTATTTCTCAGCCACTTTCATGCTGAATTTTGCCCATTCTGAATTTAGGCCATCTGCTTCTATCCCTGAAGTGTCTGTAACTCTTTTTACTAGCAAGCTAGTTGCATGCTCAGCCTGATCATCTCCACCAGTTCTCTTATGGCTCTTCTTTCTTATTTTCCACATAACCAGGGCTGCATGATCTTCACTGAATTTTACTCCATTTGATGCTTGTTGTGCCTCTGCCTCTGTAGCATGGAAAGTCTTGGTTTCCTTTCTCACAACATCAAAAACAATAGCATCCGTTATGTCCCATTCTTGAAGTATTAACACTCCTTTCTTGACTAATTCTCTTTCTTCTTGAAGAGTTATCTTCTCAAACTTGGATATCATTTATTGTTTTATCTCATTTTCAATTTCTTCTTTGCTCCTTATAGGCTGTTCCTCTTTCTTTTGTTGGCATTTATCTTTGAATTCATTGATATGAATTCTCAATAAGAATTGTAAAAATACTCTAGCTTTAACAAAATTATCATCAGAGAGAAACTTATCACTATCCTATTGTGTTAATGGGTCTAATTCATTCCCAGCATAATCTGCAACTGTTAGATCCAGTTCAGCATGTTTTGGAGCTTCAGGCATCCCCTCTTGCAGCTCTTGGGTAGTGACGTATACCTGCCCAACATTTCCCATTTGTAACAATTGCTCTGCTACAGCCTGTTCATCTATGTGCTTAAGAGATTGGGAAGGAGATTATATTTTTTAATTTTGTTGTTGTTTTTGTTGTTGTTGTGGCTCTCCTTCTACCCTTTTCCTTTTTGGGGATGACAATGATTTAGTATTGGAATCTAGTGGCCTTTTCCCTTTTGGATCAAGGGTCTTTTCAGCTTTTGGCAGGATTGTACTATATCCTCTCCTTTGGTATACCACATACTTCCCTTGTGGGAAATTCCTAATAGGAATTATCCTACTCAACCTTGATTTGGCCCTCTTTGCCTCTATTTGTAGAATGATATCCCTTTTATGGTTTAATGCCTGCATGATGTCTTCAAAAATCACCATTAAAGAATCAATATTCTTAGCCCATGGCTGAAAATATTTCAAAGGGTCATACAACTTATCAATATACTACACAAAATCAAGGCTTTTCTTGTATGCTATCCATTTTTCCTTTTTGATCTCTTTCTCTATCATATCAAATTAATTTATGATCACATTTTCAATAAAGTTGAACTGATGTTGCAACACTAATCATTTTGTCTTCTCCCTGAACATATCCTTGAGAAATGCTTCTAGATCAGCACATTTTGATATTGCAGTATTCAAACTATAAGGGTCCAAGAAGTCTGCAAGTGTTTCCATCCTCCCTTTGTGATGATGAAATGATGGGAAGTTGTGATTGTGGGGAAAATGGTTCCTTTCCCTCTTCTTGTTAGTGCTTCTTCTTGTAGGCCTCCAATCTGCCTTATAATTTTTGCTAATTCCATCTTAACAGGCACTCTGTAAGGTAATATATTTGGGACTCCTCTGAAGCCATAAAACCTGAACACTATTGATATTGGGTAAATAATAATGTCACCCCAATTATGTACTATATTAAGTTCTTGATTATATTCCTTTGGCCTCAAAAGTTGTAATAGTGACACAGGAATTCTAGGGTCATCAGACATTAGTAATGCCCTAAGTCTGGCAACAAAAAATCTATCAAAAGTGATATAACTTGCTTCTTTCTTATCCCAAGACATATCTGCATTCAATAATTGCACTGACATATCTTCATCATCCTTGACTCTCATCAGGTTCATCTCTTCCTCAAAGTAATATGCCCCATTAAACAAAAACATGTGCATCAACATGGAGTACCATGCAAAAGGTTTGGAAACTTTTTTGTTCTTGATGCCTATCAAACCCTCATGAATTAGGTCTGCAATGTATGGAGAAAAATAAAAATTATTGGTAAATGAGGATGCAAGATCTGGACCATCATGAACATATAATGGATGGGCATCTCATTTTCTTCATCATCCCCACAGATTTGATAAAGAACCCTATATACTCCTCTATCTTTTTGAGTAAAGTAATCAAGTTTAAAGGGTTCTTGGGTGTTTGACCCTACCATAACCATTAAGTCCCCAAATTTTTTAAAAAATTCCTTCAAGGATTCACCTCTAAGATAGTTCCTTTGATATTGATATATTTCTTTAAATTGACTGAAGTCAATCTTATCCATAGGGGTATCTTCATCATTCAACCTAAAAACTTCTCTGATTTCTTCTGCAATCACACTGATCATAATGCATCCATTCTTATCTTAGACCACTCTAGCTATGTTGTCATACTTATCAGCTATCTGCATAAGCATGTCTATGTCCATAAAACCTCTAGGCACCACTAATTTTCCTACATCAAACTGCCTTACATTACTGTTTGGGGAAAAGGCATTTCTCTGGCCGAATACTACTTTGAACAGAGCCAGACCACTCATACCTATGTTGGCATCTCTAACCCATTTACCCAAATCATACAGATCCTTGCCAATTTTCAAACGTGGGATTTTGGGAACTACTTCCTTGAGTTTGGTTGATTCATTAGTTGACCTAGTTAATTGCTGTAATAGGTCATCACACACATTTCTCTCCTTGTAATCTATTTTCCCCTTAAACTCTCTTTTGGGAGGCACTTGAATTAGGGTTTAAAAGTGTAATAATTAACAATTTTGAGAATAAAACCTTCTTATTGCAAACCCTAGTATTTCTCCAAATTTATCAGAACTCAAAAACACCAGTATCAGAAAATTACCCGTTTCGCAGATAGCTTGAAAATATGAATGCGATCGCTGCAACTTTGCTTCACTCCACAACTTTGATAATTATGCAAACTAATATTTTAATGATCAATCACATAATAATCCCATAATCTTTGAGCATTAAATTTCCACTGTGGAAAAACATACATTCGCCATTACTTCATTTGAGTTTGAAATATCGTGGCAAATGGTTCACAACTGTTACTTTAGCATTTTGAAACATAACCGTTGATCCTTATAGCTTTTCTTTATATTAGATAGTTCACAACAAGTATTTGTTGAAATTGCTGAGACGCAATGCAACCAAGATCACCTGCATGCAAGACCATTACACAGAAGAAGAAGACAGAAGAGAGGATAGAAGTAATCAGACAGCTATGGCGGCCAAAATGAAAGAGACTGCAAATCCA
>MU227214.1:423764-454926 GCA_018584345.1 Thuja plicata
CGGCGGGGGCGCCGCTGTGAGGAGGCGGTGGCCGAACGCGCAGCCGGGTTGGGAGGGGGCCGCTCGGCAGAGGAGGCCGGGGGCCGCTGCAGGGCGGCGCGCGGGAGGTGTAGAGGCGGCGCGGCGGTGCCTTTTCCCTTTGCACAGCCCGCGCTCAAAAAAACCTCAAAACCTTTTAAAAAACGAGGTTTTTTTAATATTTTCCTCGGTTTCCGTGCCCATACGGCACTGGAAACCAAAATTTTTTTGCCTCAGTGCCAACTTGTCCAAAATGGACAAAAATTATGTCGATCTTAGGGTTTTTGGGCCTTCCGGACGCAATGGTGGTGTCCGTTTGAGCCCAAAGTGCCTTCAAAAACAGAGACCCCCCAGAACCACGAAGAGAAGCCAGAAAAGAATCTGAAACCCTCGCTGCTTCAACCAAGAATGAACAGCCAGCTGCAGAGTGGCTCTGATACCATGTTGAAATTGCTGAGACGCAATGCAACCAAGATCACCTGCATGCAAGACCATTACACAGAAGAAGAAGACAGAAGAGAGGATAGAAGTAATCAGATAGCTATGGCGGCCAAAATGAAAGAGACTGCAAATCCATTGAAACAGAAAATGATTTCTATTAACTAAAAGATTTACAAAGTAATCTCCTTAAGAAATACAAAGAGGACAATCCTTATAAAGGATGTCGAAACCCTAAAAGGGCAACTGCTAGGAAATAGAAACTTTCCTAAGACTAACTGAAACTGCCTAAGTGAAACTTAAGCACTAAAGAGCAATTGCTAAATTACTCTAACAGTATTTTATAATGTTCATCTCCTTAGACACATGTCACAATGGCGCGTTCCCTCAAAGGTTATGTTTCAAACACTTTTGATCTGAGGCTTTACACCCATCGTTAGATCTTTACATACTTGCTTGCACTTTACCTTACTTTACGTTGCCAGAGGGTCCCATTATTTTGGACACGCATCACCATGATGCGTTCCCTTGAAGGTTAAACATCTATCACTTTATGTTGAAGAATTAACGCCAGCCATCCGATCTTCATAATCTTTACTGCCTTTATTCAACTTTATAACCCGCGGCTATAATCCTGTAGAAACATGTGGCAGCACCGCGCAATGCCTTAATGGTTAAATCCACATCAATTTTGATCTGAGGCAACACGCTAGCTATTAGATCTTCATTAAGATATCTTTTCTTTAATCAACCAGCTGTCTACCAATCGTGGCCTCAACTTGCCTAGTGGGACACGCGTCAACACGACGCATTCCCTTAATGCTTAAGATCCTTTCATCTAGTGTTTGAGGCTTAACAACCACCATTGGATCTATTTGAAGATGTTTCTGATTTATTTGATTCTTTATCATAATGTTGGGCCTGCGGTTTGCCAGGTGTCAACATGATGCTTTCCCTCAATGGTTATTTCACCAACATCTTTATTGTAAGGCTTTGTGACCACCATCAGATCAGATCTGACTTGTCTTCTGTTTAACTTTAACTTTATGAAAATGCTCGGACCCACTTGGACATGTGTCATTACCGTGCAAAGCCTCAAAGGTTAACTTTCTTCATCTTTCATCTTAAGGCAAAGCCCGGGCCGTTGGATCAAACATGATCTATGATGATCTTATGATTTGTATTTTAACTGTAGCCGAACCCGCCAGATACATGTGGCATCATGGCGCAATGCCTTAAAGCATAGATTTAGATCATCTTCATCTTAAGGGAATGCACAAATCATTAGATTAAAAGGAACTTGCCCGACACATGATTTAATATGGATAACGGACTTGCGGGCTTTCAAACTTAGGAAATATTAAAGCGCTAGAGACTTAGGAACTATTGAACATGGCCCTGCTTAATAAACACATGGGTAGACACATAAATTAAGTGATGAAAAAGGTAATCCAAATCTAGAAACCGCTCCAACACTTAGGGTTTAAAACAAGATTTCACACTTGAATATTTTAAAAATAAGGGTTTCAAAATTTACATATGACCTTAAATTGAAGCTTGCAAACCAAGGATTTAATTGCTTGGAAATTTTTTAAAAGGACCTAACAATGGCTCTTTCCAGGGATGAATACCTCCCACAGGTATTGCAAGAATTTAGAATCTCAGGGGAAGCTGACCAACCAATTGAAGGAAACTAACCTACTCATAGAACAGAAAACAAAACAAAACTAAGAACAAAAACAACACACTGCAAAAACACACTATATACACAACCTACTGTCTTATGATTTGTATTTTAACTGTAGCCGAACCCGCCAGATACATGTGGCATCATGGCGCAATGCCTTAAAGCATAGATTTAGATCATCTTCATCTTAAGGGAATGCACAAATCATTAGATTAAAAGGAACTTGCCCGACACATGATTTAATATGGATAACGGACTTGCGGGCTTTCAAACTTAGGAAATATTAAAGCGCTAGAGACTTAGGAACTATTGAACATGGCCCTGCTTAATAAACACATGGGTAGACACATAACTTAAGTGATGAAAAAGGTAATCCAAATCTAGAAACCGCTCCAACACTTAGGGTTTAAAACAAGATTTCACACTTGAATATTTTAAAAATAAGGGTTTCAAAATTTACACATGACCTTAAATTGAAGCTTGCAGACCAAGGATTTAATTGCTTGGAAATTTTTTAAAAGAAACCGCTCCAACACTTAGGGTTTAAAACAAGATTTCACACTTGAATATTTTAAAAATAAGGGTTTCAAAATTTACACATGACCTTAACTTGAAGCTTGCAGACCAATGATTTAATTGCTTGGAAATTTTTTAAAAGGACCTAACAATGGCTCTTTCTGGGGATAAATACCTCCCACAGGTATTGCAATAATTTAGAATCTCAGGGGAAGTTGACCAACCAATTGAAGGAAACTAACCTACTCACAGAACAGAAAACAAAACAAAACTAAGAACAAAAACAACACACTGCAAAAACACACTATATACACAACCTACTGTTCATGGATTATTAGACTTGAAGAGAAGTATAACTTCAAGAACTGTCCATGAACTGGCAATTCTAAAAAATTATCAGTAAGATATTTTAATAAATAACAATTTTTCCCATACATGTCATGGACAATATATGGTCCTAGCGAGATTGGTTCAAAATTTCTATGTTTCCCTTTATCGTCCAATCTGGCGTTCCACATTAACACATAATCTCCCACATAGAATTGTCTTGATAATAGCCTTTTATCATACAAGTTTTTTGCCTACAATTGAAGGTTAGCATTTTTCACAGAAGCTTCCCTCTGGGTTTCATCCAATTCAACCAAGTCATTAATTCTCAACTGCATATCACTGTCAATATCATCATCATATAATTGGACAAACTCGTACATTTGCATTAGATTATTCTGAGGAAGTTTTGCCTAAATCCCATATACTAAATCAAAAGGTGCACATCCTATGGCCTTTTTAGATGTCACTCTATCTGCCCTGACAACCATTGTTAGCTTTGAGTTCCATGCCTTCTTATTTGTATCTAGGACTCTCTTAATGATCTTAAGCAAAATTTTGTTTGTTGATTCTGCTTGACCATTTCCTTGTGGGTGGTAGGGTGTAGAGTAAGATGTCTGAATACCATATTCAACACAAAAAATCATATACTCCTCAGACTTGAAGCACATTGCATTGTCTGATATTATTTTTTCTAGACACCCAAACTTGGTGATTATGTTCTTCAACAAGAAATCTATTACTACTTTACTGGAGTGGGAATTGCTTCAACCCACTTAGTAAAGTAGTCAGTTGCTACAATTATCCATGCATGCCCTCTGCTGGATTTAGTAGCTATTTCCCCTAAAAAATCAATACCCCATTGTTGAAAATGGTCTTGAACTTCCACTGGTGTGAGAGGTACAATACCTGAGAATTTTAATTTACCAGAGAAATGCTGGCAAGCATGACATTTATTAACCAATTAATGAGCATCCTTAAAGATGCTTGGCCACCGAAATCCTACTCTTAGAGCCTTATGTGCAGTGGTCTTGGCCATATAGTGGCCACCATATACTCCATTATGCATTTCTTACAGAATCTTGTTCGCTTTCTCTTTATCAACACATTTTAGTAAGACCCCTTCAGTATTCCTCCACCATAGCTCATCTCTGATAAGGGAAAAATGGATAGCCTATAGCTTCAAATTTCTCTTGTTGTTCTCATCCATCCCCTGTGGAAAGTTCATTCTCTACAAGTAATAAATAATATTCTTATACCAATCACAGTGGTCAAGATTACAGATAAAAGGTCTTTGTTCTTCCTCTAGAGAATTGACATGATTTGCATCCAAGTTTGTTTTAGCCATCAACTTGGCTAATCCCATTCCTCTAACCAACTTAGTGATTTGAATTTCAATGTTAAACTCCTAGATCCTATTGATCCATCTGCTTCTTTTACCTGACACCTCTTGTTGGGTGAAGATGTCTTTTACTGTTGCTGAGGGTACATAAAAAACTACTATTGCACTTATTAAATAACATCTAAAAGCTTTAACAGATTTTACTAGTGCATAAGCTTGCTTCTCATTTATATCATATTTTAGTTCTACATCCTATAAGGACTTGCTGAAGAAAGAAATAGGTTGTTTAAACCCTTCCTCATTTTTTTGTAACAAGACAACAACAATAGTATGGCATGATGCAAATGAAAAAATATTCATAGGTTTTGAAAAGTCAGGAGTTCTTAGGATAGGAGAATCCTTGATAGCTTTCTTTATTTCTTGGAAAGACTGGGTGGCTTCTCCATCCCATTCCATTTTTGCACATTTCTTTAGCATTTTGGAAATTGGCCTACTTTTCTTAGCCAAATTTGTGACAAATCATTTGAGAAAGTTTACTTGACCAAAGAAAGATTGAATACCTTTGAAATTTCTTGGAGTGGCACCTTGTCAATAGAAGCTACCCTATCTGGGTCAATTCTAAAACCTTCCTTGGAAATAATATGCCCCATTAACTTACCTTTTGTTACTCCAAAAGTGCATTTCCTGGGATTCAGAGAAATCCCAAATTCAAGAGCTCTTACAAAAATCTTTTCTAAGTGTTCACAATGTTGTTCCTCATTCTTAGCATATGCTGTAAGGTCATCTTGATAGACCTCCAAGAATTTCTACAGGCAATCTGAGAAAGAAACATCTATGGCTCTCTGAAATGTGGCCCTAACATTTATTAGGCCAAAAGGCATCCTGATGTAAACATATGTCCCCCATGGTGTAGTGAATTCAGTCTTAAACTGCTATGATTCTTTGACCATTATCTGGTTATACTCTGAAAATCCATCCATCATGGACATTAATTCACAATCAACAACCCTTTTTAACATATTTTCCATATTCGGGAGAGCATAGTTATCCTTGAGGGATGATATATTTAGATTCCTAAAATCCACACACAATCTGATATCTCCATTCTTCTTCCTGATAGAAACTAAATCGGAAACCCAAGAAGAATGTCTGATGAGTTTAATGATCCCTGACTTTGACAACTTCATTGATTTTTATTCCATTTTGGGCCTTAGTGTGAGATTTATGGGTCTTTTCTTTTGTCTAAAAGGCTTAGCATCCTCTTTCAAAGGAATATCATGTTGAAAAAAATCCTCATTATATGCTTTTAGATCATCATATGTCCATGCAAAGACCCTTTTGTGTTTCCTCAACAAATGAATCAGGTCCTCTCTTACTTTTGGTGACATCTTTCTTCTAGTAAATAAGTTTTTAGGAACATCACTTGTTCCTATATTTACTTCTTCCAAATCCTTAGGATTATTTACATTTTTTTAACAGAAAATGGCTTGTCCTTATTATAAAAATCTCTTTCTAGAACAACTAGCCCTTTTTCTACTTTATTTGATTTCAGATTTAATACTTCCTTGCCTAAAATGGTATCTTTTCCATCCAAAGTCTCTACATAACCACTGAAATCAATCTCTTTGTTTCCAAATTCTGTTGCATAGTGTAAGAATCTCAGAATGTCCACATCATCATCAAAGACTTGCCAGTTTTCCACATTATCATGTATTTAGGGCCTAGATTGGACCTCTACTTTAGAGATCCTAGAAAAGGTAACATCTTCTGGCCTCAAAGCTATGTTTGCAATCAAGTCTGCCATTCTATTTTGGCTTCTATCCATCCAGTCAATACCAAATGCATCAAAGTTTTCAAGTTCATCCCAGACTGCATTTCTGTATTGTTTCAACCTATGATTCTTTGAAGCATATTTAGACTTAATCTGAGACACTACAAGTTCAAAGTCTCCAATGACTGAGAAATTTAATTCCATGTATGGTAGCCAGTCTCATACCAATCAATAGAGCTTCATATTCGGCCACATTGTTTGTACAAGTAAATAACAGTGTAAATGAAAATTTGAATGTCCTTCTCGAGGGAGATATCAACAAAACACTAGAACCAGCCCCCCTCCCTAGAACTAGCACCATCAAAATACATTACCCATAAATTACTTTGTTCAGATAAATTATTTTTGTCTTCAGACAATAGTGCAGGTTGTAATTTTCTTGCAACTTGCTTTTCCAACACTTGAAATGATCCCATCTCAGTATCTAAGAAACAATTCATATTATTATCATCTTCTTCCTCAAACATATGAGAAGATCTAGTATCCCTTGATACCTTAATGTTCTCACCATCAATATTGAAAGTGGAAAATGACAGATCACACTGAATGCTTCCCCCCATTGATACACTCCATTTTCTTGATAACAACATTCCATATTGAGGGGGAATATCTGCAACCAACACACTCATTATTAATAATTTTCTTGGGGAAGATGCCAATTTATAAGGTAATGCCTTAATGGTGCCAATGATAGGCACTTCTCTAGAATCCATAGCTTGACACCTCCCATGTGGTGTATCTACCTTCAATCCCATAGATCTCATATCTTCTGCAGGCATGACAATATTAAAGGCCCCAGAGTCAATCATGTAATTTTTTTACATTTTTCCATTTATCAAAAATGTTAAGAAAAAGGGATGTACAATTTATGCAGTAGTACCAACAATATTGGTATCCAAATAAATCTGAGGAATCTTTGACACAAGCTCATCAGATTCCCTTGTGGTTTTTTCTTTTGTGTATGACACTTTCTTACTTGCCTCTGGTCCCATAATCTTAGTTCAACTAACACCATTCATCCATGTTAAAGATTTCTCTTTATTCTCTCCTATGCTCATCATTTCTAATAGAGGTGCCTTAACAATTATTTGAGACAAGAGTTGCCCCATATCCACAAGGGTGTATTTCAAATCAAACAAATCTTATCTTTTATTTATATAATCCTCATCTTCCACTTGAGAAGACAGTTTGGATTCATCTCCTTTATGTTGCTTATCCTCCCTTTTAGGACGAGGCATGGAAATTTTTGGTGTTTTGGCCTTTTCTTTATAAACATTTGGACCAGTAGGCTTGTTGCCTTTTTTGATCAGAATTTTATTTGCACCTTCAGCCTATTTTTTCTCTTCTTGTGGCCTTTTGGTACTATTTGTGGTATCTTTAATAAAAATACCAACATGTTTTCCATCTGCACTTCCAACTATTTTGTTTCTTAAATTATAGTTGTCCCTTGCTTGTGCAACCATGTTTGCTGTGATTTCAGCAATTTCTTCATCAGATGGTCTTCTAAGGATAGGGGTCTCATCACATCCCTCTGCATTACATCTCATATTTTCAATCTCCCAGTCTTGTATGTCATAACCATCATGTTGATAATATGTTTCATCACAAACATGTGAGGAATTCATGGAACAACCACTATCATCATATGCTTCCTCTTCATTATTTTCCTAAACTTCACTTGTAGAAATTCTTGCACCAATAACTCAATAATCAGGACTATGAGGGGATTGGAAAGCCACACACCAAGGATTATCATTGTACATGTTCACAGTGGTTTTGTGTAGAGGGTCGGGAGTTTTCTTATCAGATTTATCTTTCTTTTGTGAAATAATGGGTTTGCCATCCTTCCATTGAGTATTTTAAGGATAATTCTACATCCTAGGATGTCTATTGAACTTTCCATAGGAAGGCTTATCATTGTATGAAATCCTATTGTTACTACTTTCTCCAGGTTTTAAATCTTTCAAGGAATTCAGAATCAACTTAAGGATATCATCTTATTTTGGTTTGGTATTCAAAGGTTTATTTGATTCTCTCTTATTGTACTTGGTTGGTTTCCAATCTTCTCTCCTACCCACTTTTCCTGAAACCCTTTTGTTTGTCTCAATATTTACTGCTACCTGATATGCTTCTCTAATATTTCTAGGGTTCTTATCCCTTAAAAGGTAACCCATTTTTGCATCAAAATCATTAAGATAAGTAGAGAGACATACCTTGTCATCCATTCTCATCACTTGAAGCAACTTGTCCATTTCTCTCTAGAATCTGATGTTGAAATCCACCACTTATTCATTTGAGTTCTTATTTATATTTTTGAACTCATTCAGCATGAAACCTTCATTGGTTTTATCCCCATATTGATCTCTAAAACATTCTTTCATTTCATCCATAGATCCAATACAATCATGGGGCAACCCTCTAAACCAGTCTCATGCCCAATCTCATAATCATCCATCATATCCACGAAATTCTTTAAATGCTCTTCACATGTTATAACATTGTTACCAACAAATTTTGGGAGCTTATCTCTAATCTTTTTGGGAATTTCACTTGGATATCCTAGAATACCAAGGAATATAAATTGCCTATACCTCTTTGTATAGATAGGTGTTCTTTGAGATGCATTAGTACCTTGAATATTTGATGTTGCAACATTTGATGTAGTAGCATTTTTGGGACCAGTTGGTGGTGGTAGGTTCATTCCTAAATTTATAGACAACTTAGCATTAGTAATAACAAGAGGAGGACCAGAGGTTTGCTTGAGAAATTAAATTGTCTTTTTCATCTCAAGAGCAGAGGCTTCCAATTTAGCCTTCTCTAATTCTTTGGCTATGATCTCCCTTTCTCTCTTTTATCTCTCCAAATTAGTATCCAATTTAGTCGTGGGAAACATTGCATTCCCTTTATTTATTGGCTCATTTATTTCAATTGTTGTTATTTTCAGTTTGCCTTTGTCCTTGGGCTTTTGTGTATCATACAACTACTGGACAATAGGTTCATATTCAAGTTTTTTAGGTATAAAAGTAGCATTTATTGCTTCTAAATATTGCAATTACCTTTTCAATTGTTCAGATTGGATCTGAGCATGTCTGATTCTCTCCTCTTTCTCTCTTTCTCTTCTTTGTCTTAAGGCAATATTCTTTTGGATCTTTCTTTCTAGTTCACCTAATTCTTCAAAAATCTCATCAGAAACTACGAGAGTTATTTTAGATTTTGAAGTTTCCTCCATAATAATTCTTTCTCTTCTATGATGATGGGCATGAGATCTTGTTGACGAGACTTTGGTGACCGGGTCCGCCAACAGTCATAAGTTTTCACCGAGTACTGGGGTACTGGCCAACTCCACCTACAAAGGTTAACCGGGGAAGTGAGATTCCCCAGGCCTCCAAGCACCTGGGTGTTGGGTCATGATGGTGCGGGGCTCGGTTGGGAGATGTGACTGTTTTCAAAGGGGATAGCTGGTTTCTTCAACTCGCTCTCTCTAGAGATTCAGGAAGGTGGGGTTTATCCAAGCATCCTACACTTAGCAAATAAATCAAAAAAGATCTTGCAGGGTTAGAGGTATCGCATCTACCTATAGTTACATTTAAACAATCCATACATCAATAATGTTCTGATATACTATACGAAATACCGAAGAAATACAAAACCATCAGTTCATATTTAATCAGTAGTAAGGGAAAGGAGGTCGTTAATCTACTTAAAATATCAGAGCAGAAGACATAAAGAACATTTAAACACAAAATACCATTAACTTGGAAGACCAGGTGCTAACAACATCATTGCAAGAACCATCTCTTCTTCATTAATATTTCTTCCAGCAAGCACTGGTGTGTGGTACAATGGCGGCTCCCAGGGAGCATCTAACTGTTAAAAGATTAAAAGACCATGGAGCATTGAGCTCTGCAATAGAAATGAAAATACTGCTTCTCTATTACTATGGACTGCAAAATCATCAATTTCACCAACCCTTGGAAAAGGGCCGGAATTACTATTTATACACATTTTCATCTAACCCTAACCCTAACCCTATTTTTCACTACACTGTACAATAGAATATATTATCTGGGGGCCGTTACTACATGTGCCACCCTACAAAAGACCTTGAAACGGAATAGGCCTGACATGTCAGAAGAATGAAATAAGAAGGTGGAGTGGAAGAATCAGCCTCGAGAAGAGAGCCAAGAAAGAGAAGGAAGAAATCCGATCCCCTGAGGATCGAGGCTACATGCCTCATAAATGGGAAATGCGGCGCCCTGTCTCCAATGTGCCAGGTGTGTATCCAAAGTGGCACCTCGAGAAGACCATCTATCAAAAAACTAACTGTTGATCCAACATTTCTCGATGTAGCCAACCACCCTCTAACAGTCTTTATTAACTGCTTTTGAAAGTGACCGGTCGGCCTTGGGGACTGGGACACGGATCACTTGAAAGAGTACAAAATTTAGGATCTGGGACTCCGGGATCTGGGAACTTATGTTTAGAAAGAATAAAGAATACAAAATGTTTGGGTTTTCTCCAGCCCCCGGAGAAAATTTATTGTTGCTTGTTGTCATTGAAGGTTTGGAGGAGGCGGGAGATTCCATCCTCATCAATCTCTCTAAGGCTGGACCTCCGGTACTTAGCTACCTCAATCTATTCTCCTAGCTCCGGAACATTATTCTTGAATTCATCGGCCATTTTTGCCGCATCATGGCCACTAAGGATCATACGAGTGAATCTTTCCATCTGAGTCCCGTCCACTCCCTCCGGGGATTGGTATCTGGACTCCATCAATTCATCGAACTTACCCAAAACATATTCCTCTAGGGTGCATGTATCAGTGTTGAATGGGTCAGCTCTAGAGACCTTTGTGACAAATGCCTTGTACATATTTGAAGAATACTGAACCGCGTTGATTTTGTCATGCAGAACCCCTACCAGTTGCTTGAGTACCTCCAATGTGAGGTCAAGTTTGGAGTGTTGGGTCCTCACAAAATTGAATGATTCTTCTCCCAGAATCCCAGACTCAGAGACCATTTCTTCCCCAAGGCTGAGGAGTTCTTCTAGTTCTACTTTCCATGCCTCGTATTTTTCCATATCACCCTCCCATATGTTAAGGATAGTTTTCTCCTGATGCAGAATGTGTCAAGCCACATATAAATTTGGGAGGGTGGATACTAGGAAGTGTCGGGTGTTTCCTACCTGCAGAGTGACCCACTAATTGACTACTTGGGCCTTCTTCTTCATTGCTCGCAGGGAGTCTATGTCACTCTAGGGTAATGGAAGGTCAGATGTTGAGGCCTCCCAGGGAATGACACTAATAGGATGGGCCAGCTCAGTAAGCAAGCCCATAAGGTTCGCTATCTTTTCCTTTTCTGCTTTGAGCCTTTGGGCCTCCTTTTCATATCGGGCCTCCACGGCTATGGTCGCCTCTTTTAAAAAGTTCACTTTACCCTGTTTTCCTCTTTTTCCTAGTGATATCTCTGTGATATCATAATCTCCAGCCTCGGTGGTTGCCTCATCAGTGTTTGGGGGAGGTGTTGCAACAACGAAAACTGTTTCTCCTCCCAGCCCGGTTCGAAGAGTATGAACTATCCGAGCTTTCTTGGCCTTTGGTGGGCCCTGGACCTGAGCCATCATTTTGGCTAGGGAGAGGTGAGCTCTGGGGGTGGACGAAGCTTTTCTTTTCTTTCTTTCAACCAACCACTAAGGCAGCAGGGGTGGCTTATTTTCCAAAGTTTGTTCTTTCAGTTTGTCCCTGGTGTTCTATTGTTGTTCCTCCTCAGTGGTGTGAGTCTCGCCCGCCCCTTTCTCTTTATCTTGGGCTTCATCAAGAACATTTCCCCTGGCGATGTTAATTTCCTCTGCCTTGTCCTCTATATCTTTAGCTTCATTTGGACCTTCATTAGCTGTCCCGGGGGTTTCTTCCTCTTGTTGTTCTCCTTGTTCTTTGGCCTCTGTCGCCAGGATTTCCTCTTCTATTGGTATGTCCTTTGGCAGTGGAGGAGGTACCGGGCCAAGATTTAACGTTTATGCCATAGTTATTACTTGCCCAAAGGTCGCTCCAGGGAGTGGCATTTGGAACACGACTGCTGAGGTTATAGTTGCTCCCGTAGGTCCAGTTACCTCAACAGATGCCATTTGTTCACTCTGCTTTTTCTGGTCCACCCCCGTATCTTGTATCTCCAAAACTTTGGAGGTGATCTCCTGCTCTATTTCCTTCTCTTCTTCCATCTTCTCTTCCTGCTCCCATGTAGGTTTTTGTTCCTCAACTTCCTCTTGTGCTGGGACTTCAGCCTCTATTTGCTTGATGTCCCCTTGTAGATGACCAAACTCGTCAGTTGCAAAAATATCATCAAACTCATCCTGCGGAGGAGGGTTGGATGGGACATCGGTAGGCTCTGGTTCCCTTTCTGGCTCTAGGGATTCAGAAGAAAGGATCTCAACTTGTGGGGTCTGGGGCTTCCCCAGCTCCAGCTCCTTGGGTTTTGGGTCAAGCCTCCTCTTCCTCCTAGTGATCAAGGGCGGCCCCACATCCCTTATCGCTGCTTTCTCTGTCGGATCCACCCCTGTTGCCTTAACCATCAAGGCTGCTAGTGAAGGGAAGGAGGGAGGATGAATTGGTCTGGCCATAAGTACTAGAGTAGCCAACCATGTGATTAGATTCTCCCACATTTGCTGGGAGGATGCTACTGATTTCCTTATTTTTTCTTTGATGGGGACTTCTTGCGAGGTTGGGGTCATCGCTATTTCTTTCCCTTTATCTACTCCCTGCAAAGAAGTCCTGGCCCCCGGAGTCAACTTTGGTATCGGCTGGGCCGCCCGACAGACACTCCCAAGGCACACCTTCTTGAAGCAGAGGTGGCTGTGTTCAACTACCTTGTGAGTGAACTCCTTGATCGTGGGCCCTTCTTGGGCGTCCCAATTTATTGGTGGAAGGGCCAATTTATCGATCCCCTTTTCTCTATACTGGGGATCTTCCGTGGAGCCAACGTCCGAGAAGTCTTCTGGGAATCTCTGGAGCTTCAATCTTTCCATCATTCCCGCGGTCATTCTAACATAATGCCACCCCCAGACTTCCATGTCATCTTGGCAGTCTTCCCAGGAGTCCTCCATGTGATACTAATGGGGCTCTGAGGCCCGGGGAAGTGTCGTTGCAATCCTGCTATGCGGATAAAATTGTTTTCGCGCCAAGTAAAATTCTGCCAGGTTATAGCATTTAAGTTCATTATCCACCTCTTTTGTGGCGGCCAGGTTTCATGAATAATTCCCACAAGTGACTGTTAATGGAATATTCGTTACCTTCTTTAAGGCAAAGAGTGCATGTAGCTCCATTATCTGCCTGCAATATTCCAGGAGGATTATCTTCTCCCCGTAGTGTTTGGGCAACAAGTAGGGTTTTTCAGAGAAGCCATTCACCCTGATGTAAGTGTGTTGTTGAAATTTTATGTAGTAATGTCTGTAACTCTGGACCAAATTCATCACCTCAGTAGACAGACGGTATCTTGCGTCCCGGGTGGGTGTAAGCAGGTGGTAGTGAACGAAAGCATCATTTACCTGGAAAAAACTTGGGAAACTGGCCTCCCATTGAATCTGTGGGAAGTGGTCCCAAGGGGCCTTATGTCCCAGGCCAATCCCGAGCATGCCCTCTATAAGTAACCCATTGGTGTGGGGCCGTTATTGTGCCAGGGCCCAGAGAACATAAGAAGTCATATAAAACTTCTTCTTCTTGGCTAGTTGAAGGAACTGGGAGTCCACATGGTTGGAGATTATGACAGCCCAGTCAAAATACTCCTCACCCGTGCTAATACCTAGCAAGAAGTAGTACATCCACCCAGAAAATTCTCAGGCATGTTGCTGTCTGAAGACCTGGCATAAGGCTATCATCCCCATTTGGATGCTTTCTTTAAATTTGGCCCTGGGGATTTCCAGCTTCATCCTCTTGGGATCCCTCTTCGGGGTCTTTAGCCAATGATTGTTCATGTATATACGGGTCGCTTCCTCCAACTGAGTGAATTGGGCCAAGACATCTGACCGGGTGACTACGGTTGGTTTGTCGAATTGGGGGATCCCCTAGCCCCTCTGAAAGGTATCAGGGTCGAGGGACACCATGGGAGTAGGGTACCATATTGGCTCTAGGGCTAGGAGCATAACAGCCCAGATAGATGTGTTGTAGTGCACCGTGAGAGTGAGAATGAGCTCTGGTGTCTGCACAGAGCACGGGAAACAAGCTGTCTTGAGAATCCCGGAGTTCCCAATTTGAATGGCCAATGGATCTCCGGCCTACTTCTGAATGTACATAATTTTCACTAAGGCCTGCATTTCTGGCCATGTTTTGACGCTGGTGTCGGTGATAAATTGGACCTTGGACTCAATCTTTGAGCCCGCAATGACTCCATCTTTTACATATTTCAGGCTCAAGGGCAATTTCTCTAGAGATTTTTCCAACTTAGATCTAACTGCCGCCCTGGTAACTGCCATAGAAGGTAAGTCCAGACTTCCAGGTGGGGAGGATGTGGAAGCTTTAGACATGTTTGCAATTTTTGCTACTCTGGAAACCTGCAAGGCAAGGCAACTGTCAAAAAGTATAGATAAATAAATATTTTAGGGTCCGGGGACCTTACCATCGTGGTGTTTGCTTCTCCTGAGAAAGTTAGTTTCGTTCAAAACATCTGGAAAGCACATAGATATATTGCCAACTTAGAGATTTACTTACCCATCTGGGTCTGGGGGTTTCTTCATACTTAGCAAAAAAAGACACGGGATGGGTGATGACAAGAAACCCGGAGCTCAGAGAAGTAACTGTTGGTAGGTGTGTACAAAAAGTGAGCCGTCAGACCCACGTGGGTGAGTAATAAATGGGAGTTATGGTGATGACGGTGGAGCCAACTGTCTAAATGCACAAAAAGTGATGGCCACTTGGACAAATTTAAATGCACGCATAGGACATAAATGAAGGTTAGGCTAGTTTACAGAGGAGAGAGAAAACTACATGTTTAAAACCCGTCGAGAGCTGAGTTTAAACCAGGTGGTATTCTGCCCAGAGCGAGCTCACAGACTAAAAACCAGCAACAGACGCAGAACAGTGAGCTTGCTTGGCTACCAGGCAGGATACACATGAAATATACATCAAATCTGAAGGGTATATACATGCAAACTGGAAGGATACACACCATAAATACAACAAATTTATATATATATAGAAATTGCAGAGCGGCTTCTCACAAAAACTAAACAATGTACAGAGTACTTACAACTTTCTACACCATCTATAGACTAGACTACATCTGCACAGAGGGTAGACAACCCTCTGGTAGAGCCGACCCACCAACAGACAACGAACCAGAAAGAACGCAAGACAGACAACAAAACGAGACAACACAAAAACAAATAAAGCCAGAAAGAAGGAAAGCCGAGAGGGAGGAAAGGCACCAACCTGAAAATGAAGAAAGGCAAGGAAAGGAAATTGCCACAAAAGCTCTACAATAGCTTCAACTGCCAAACGATCACAACTCGCCACCACAAACCACCCACAATTGCTGAGGAATGCTCGAGATGATTAGCACTGGATTATCGCTAAATCACTACAAATCACTCTGAAATCGCTCTGATTTCTCAAGTGTTTAATCGCGGTAAATGTAAAAATGATAGGTAACTTCTATTTATACCCGCGGTAAAAAGCCAGTCACCTTTCCTTCCACAAACTCCAGACAGACAAACCTCTGGACTCTGGGCCCGGGGATTCCATGCGACGATGCCACCTTAAGGAAAGAAGACATCGCGGCGAAGAATCCCGGAGTCCGGAATCCAGCTCCCGATAAAGGATGACCAACTCTGGGATCAGGTCCCAAAGACATGAGAGACCAACAAAACAAAACGACACCATGGGGAAAAAAACCCCAGAGAAGGAAAATAAAGGAAACAAAGAAAAAGACAAGGCAAGAGCCAAAAGCAGAAAGCAAGAAAAAGGGGGGACCCAACATTTTGCACACAAAATGTAGGGACGGGGATGCAGGGCATAAAAAATGGTGACTATCTGGGATAAATGCCTTAACGCATTTGAGAACTACAGAATCTTTGGTTAGCAAAAACTGGAATAAGTCGTTACTCGAAGTATCTTATATGCAAAGAGTGACATGTGTGAGAAAATCTAGTCACATGATATCTAGCCCATGATCTTTTCATCAGTGGTGGGGTGTGTGCTTTGGAAAGAAATCAAGACGGTGACCTCTGGGAGGAGTAGAGAAGAGGCGCTAATTACATCAAACCACAAAGTCATCAGATTTTCTCGTTTCTCTCAGAGACCAGAGTTTTTTCCCGCTTCCCTTTTCTTGTTATTTTGTACGTTTTGAGGTGGGAGGGAAATACTTCTTTCACCATCAAACTTAAGCTTAGCTAATTTTAATGGTGGTACTTCTTTCACCCTTCCACCTATTTTATATGTTAAATGGGGGATAAAAATCCAGACCCGGAGAGAGTCTTTTAAAAGTTTAGACTTGGGTCAACCAACTAGTACAACCGATCTACCCTCAATGTGTCTGATTACTTGCTCTTTATTTTTATTTCACTGATTGCCAGACTTCCAGAAATAAACCCTATGAAAATTGCTCAAAATGTACCACCAAACTTGTAAAATAGCTTCGGAGACTGGACCGATTCCATCATGCTAGCAACAAATTATTAAGTTCACCATGCTACAGACATCATCCCAGAGACCAGAGTTTATGCAAAGCATTCCAATCCTCACAAGAGAGAACAAAAATGCTGGAACCTGAAAAGAAAATGAGAAAAACAAAATGAAAACCACCAAGAAAAAGAATACCCCAGAGGAAAACCCACAAGGCTATTTACAAGGCAAGGTACCTCCCAACAAGGCACCAGAAATAAATATTTACAAGCCAGAAACTTTATATAAAAATAAAATTTTGGGAAAACTTACCTCATTCGAAATAATGTTTGAGAAACTATCCATTGATGGGAAATGGTACAAATTTTTGAAATTAAGTAAGGCCCGAGCCAGAGCCATTGGAACTTGGTGTGCTTACCTTTCTTTTCCTGGGCCTTGTCCCCAGCAGGACTAAGTCTGAAATCTGAAAAGCCTTGTATTGGGCTCTACGGTCAAACCATCACTTTACCAATGCTTGATGATGCATGAAATGTTCAAGGGCTGCATCTCACTTTTCTTCCATCCATACCAGATTTAGGAGCCGAACCTCCACGATGTTATTCCGGTTGCTGAATTCCTGCATAAATTGCAAAACTGGGATCTATAGGTTGATTGGGAACACTGGGTTCTGGCCATAAACCAGATGGAATGGGGACGTTCCCAGGGCCACCTTGATTCAAATGCGATCCACCCAGAGGACGAATTTCAACTTTTGGTGCCAATCCTGGGGATTCTGTTCTAGCAGGTGTTTGATCACTTCAAGTAAATTTTTGTTCATAGATTCAACAACGCCATTCCCCTAGGGGTAATAGTTGCTGGAAAAATTCAGAGTGATCTTTCGATTGTAGGTCCACTCAAGTAATTGTGCTGTAGAAAATGCCGGACCATTGTCACACACTAAAGCGAAGGGCATTCCAAATCTCATGACGATGTTTTCTTCTAGGAATTTGATAACCACGTCTGCCGTGTTATTCTTGCAAGGTATAGCTTCCGACCACCGGGTGCAGTAATCAGTAGCAGTTAGGATGTACCAGTGGTTGGCAGACGAGTTGGGGTTTATTTCCTCGATGAAGTCAAATGCCCATTGGGTGAAGGCCCTAGCCTAGAAGACTGGTTGAAAAGGCATAGCCAGGTTACGCTCATGATGCACTGCGGTTTGGCAAGTGTGGCACCTTCGAATGTGAGTGTAAACATCTTTAAATATACAGGGCCAATAGTATCCGACCCAGAGGATCTAATGGGTGGTGGCATTGGCTGAGCCATGCCCGGTCCCAAACTGCCTGTGGAATTCATCAATCATCTTCGTAGCTTGGTCTCTATCAATGCATCGGAGGTACACTCCCTCATAGTTCCTGCAGTAAAGCGCAGAATTTTTGATCATAAAGTGAGCACTTTTCATCCGCAGGGCATGGTGTTTATTGGGAGGTAATCCCTTTGGGAATTTGTTGTTCAATAGCAAGTATACCAGATCGGTATACCATGGGTCTCGAGTGATGGAATCCACCATGTAAGTTTGGCATTCGATATGGGGAGTCTCTTCTGCCATTGCTCGATTTAGTCCCTGGCCTCGGACTATCTTCATGGGTTGCATTTCTAAATCATATTCCTAGAGGATGGCCATCCATTTCCCCCATCTTTCACCCAAATCTCTCTGCATCAGCAGAGACTTCATGACTTGGTCTGGGATGATAGCATACACCTTGCTCCAGAGAATGTAATGCCAGAATTTCTTCATGGTGCAAACGAGAGTAAAGGCGTTCTTTTCCAATGATGAATATCGGACTTCGGCATTCTTGAAGGGGGAGCTCATGAAAGCTAATGGTCGTTCTTCCCCTTCAACTTTTTGAGTCAACATTGCCACGACAAAATGCGGCAAAGCAAAGGAGTAAATGTAGAATGGAAGGGAGTAGTCCAGACTAGCTAGGATAGGTGCTTCTATTATTGTCTATTTGATCTGGGCGAATGCCCACTTTGCTTCAGGACTCCACTCAATCTTGGTATCCTTTTTCATCATTTCATTGAGCAGTTTGACTATTTTGGCGAATCCCGTGATGAACCGCCAGACGAAGTTGATCTTTTCAAAGAAAGATGGCATCTCTTTCTTGCTGCCGAGCATTTGTAAGTTTAGCAGCACTTCAACTCTCTCAGGATCAATGGATATGCCCTTCTCAGAGATGATATGCCCAAGCAACTTCCCTTCTATGACCCCAAATATGCACTTCTTGGGGTTGAGGGATATTCCATACCGGCGACATCTCTTGCAGATCTGAGCGAGATGGGCTGATCTGATTAGGATCTAGGACTATTACAGAAGGAATGCTTTTAGTGTTTAACATAAGTTAATTCAAAATCATTAAATAAGTGATTTAACATAATTAAATGCTTAATTGAATAAAGCATATAAAGGTAATGAACTGAAAGAAAGAGAGTAGAGAGGTAGAAGACAAAAAACAATTGATAACGGAGTTCGTCCACATGGACTATGTCTCCGGGTCCCTCTCTAATAAGGTGACCGATCTGATTAGCTCCAAAAACCAATTACATGTGTTTACAAGATCTTCCCTTCAAGCACAACAGTAGCATAATTCTCCATTGTATGAGAATAATCACAAAGTCTGCAAGATCATAATCTCCTTCTCATCACCTGGATGCCTTCCAAAGGCCTACAACCCTTGCTTAAATACATGAAATTAACCATATTTAGGATAAAACCACTAATTACAAAAATAATCTCTTTCAGCTGATTAAATCTTCATAATAAAGGGTTTACCAATTTATGGATTTGATTTTGCTCCATAAATAGAGGTTGTTTTAACCATATACCCTTATTTAACTAAGGGAAGGCGGGATTCCATATCTTTAAATATAGACTACCCAAATGTAACAACACTATTAATAGCGCAGCAGTCATTTGTAATTTTGGGTGGTTAGTGGTTAAGGGTTCAACTCCCGCTGACTGCTATGTACTCCCTTGGCAGACTTGTAAAGGTTTAAAAACAAATTCCCTCCAAAACATTTCAAAATGCTTGTGTGGTCTAGCGGTTAAAGAAAAATTATTGCTGCTACTTGGTTGTGGATTCAAACCTCATGGGATTCCTTTTTGCCAACTAACTTCTAGCTGTCATGTCAGCATGTTGACGTCATCACGGTCTCATTTTTTTGTCAAATTCAAACTGTCGCAACTTTCACATACGGACTCCAATTTTGATGAAACCAACATCGTTGGAAAGTTCTCCGTGAGATCTTTACTTTGAAATCCATTATTGACCACTTTGTAGATGATTATTTTTTTCACCTTTTGACAACCTTTATTCCTGGTTTGACCAAACTTTGACCGGCCATAACTTTGTCATCTGAACTCTGATTTTGCCCATTCAAGTTGTGTTGGATTCAGAATTGTGAACACTTTGTAATGATTTTGATTCTTGGAGCATTGTGGACACTTCAATTTTCACTAATTTTTATCCCCTAGATCATGGGCGGAATGGCCATGCCTATCCCAGGAAAAGATGGTCAAATCATCCATGTAGATGATTATACACTGATTCACAAGGCCCTCAAATGCAATGTCCATGGCCTTTTGAAATGTGGCCCTTGTGTTAATCAAACCAAAGGGCATCCTTCTGTATGCAAACGTTCCCCACCTGGTGGTAAATGTTGTTTTTTCCCTATCTTCGTACTTAACCATGACTTGGTTATACTTGGAGTACCCATCCAAGAATGACATCATTTGGGATCCATTTACTATCTGCAACACCTTGTCCAATGAGGGGAGAGGGTGATTATCTTTTTTGGAGGCCTTATTCAAGTTTCAAAAATCCACGCAAAGGAAAATTTCACCGCTCTTCTTTCTCACAGGGACCAAATTGGCAACCCACGTGGTGTGCTAGATTGGAAAGCTTATCCGGGCTGATAGCATTTTTTCAACCTCTTGGCAAATTAGAGGCTCGATCAGTGGGTTGCGGTTGTTGCTTCTGTCGAAAAGGCTTAGCATCAGGTTTCAGGGGAATAGTATGAGTCATAATGGATGTGTCATATGTTTTCAAATCCTCATATCCCCATGTAATTACATCTATGTATTCTCGGATAACCGCGAGAATATTCTCCTTCTCCTTAGGGGAGCAGGAGGTGCCAATGTGTATCATCTTTTCTTCACCGGGCTGGCCGATGTTTACTTTTTCAAACTTTCCTCCCTTAGGGGAAGATGACATCTTTTCCCAGCCCTAAGGGTCTGAGTCAAAGATTAGTTCAAGCGTGACCATCCCCTTTGGGATGGTTTTAGTAGGTAGGTCCATGATCCCATCGTCTTCATCACCCTATCCAGTATCGTCATGGTCTCGTTCTTCCACTATCTGATCCTTAAAGACACCAACATTGGCCATGAAGGCTAGGATATGCTGGTCATCCTCAAAAACTTGAAAGTGGGTGATGTTATTTGGAATGGATGAGGTGGGGACCATCTCAACTGAAAATCTCCGGAGTCACGAGCCGGCCATGGGCTCAAGTGTGCTGGCAGAAATAGCAAGGGCATCCGGGACATAATTCTACCGCCGGAGAATGAGATCAATGCCAAAGGCATCAAAATCTTCAATAAGGCTCCACGCGCGATTGCGGTATGTGGCCAGCCTTTTGTCATGACATGTATATTGACTCCGGACCTGTTTGACAACCAACTCTGAATCACCCAAGGCCCGGAGGCGGGTGATCCCTTTCCTTAACGCAAATAAGAGCCCAAGGACCAGAGCCTCATACTCTATAACATTATTGGTGTAGTTGAACTGTAGTCTGTAGGATGCGAGGAAGGATTTCCCTCGCGGGTTGATTAATTCTACTCCAGCCTCGCAACCTTGTTTGGATCGGGACCCATCAAACTTAAGGGTCCATAAATCATTACTCGTGTTCTAGAGTTGGGGAGGGGGAGTAGCCTTTGGATTTCTTCTGGTAGAATTAGGAGGAGCTTCCTCCTGAACTTTTGGTGTATGGGTGAGTTTTACATCTGAAGGAGTTTGAATTTGGGATTCCCAGGGAGATGGCACCAAAGGAGTGCGTCCAATAGGAACACTGGGCCCCGGGGAATCAGTTATGTGCTCTCTATTCTGGAAGGCGTCGATGTCCCGGGTAGCGATGGAATGGTAGAGTCCACACTCTAGTTCTGAATGTTTCTGATAGTGTTCTTGGCACCAAGTGCCAGACATGAGTGTAGCGGGGGTCGTTGTGGCACCCTGAGAGTCAACTTCAACTCAACTTTTCTTCCAGGTCCTGGGTTCTCTGCAAAACTATGGGATCTCCCCCAGGGGTGAAATCAAATGTTAGGATTTTAAAGGGTCGGTACACCCTGAGGAAGTCTCAAAGAAGAAGACCTCACTAACCCTCCCAAATTTGGTAAGGGCTTGCTTCATTTAAGGCTCACTTTCAACCCGGATCTTGTTTGATTCTCCTTCCCAGGGGAGCCATAAGTGGGAGAAGTTGGTCGAGAAGTATCCGTTCAAGGACTTAGACCAATTTTGACTTAATAACATCCCATAGGTCTCTGGGATGTCCACCACTTAGATGTTGATTATGATGGCTATCCTGGGGTCCTAGATAAGCTGTATCTGGACGTTCTTCAATTCCCTCACCATTTTCATGGCAGTTTTGTGTAATTAGATCATTGCACCATTAGAGGGGGTGGGATGGAATCCAAGATTCTGGCATATGGATAAGGGCATGATGTTGCCCATAGCTTTGAAGTCTACTAGGCAGTTGTGTACATTTTTGCCTTGGATATTCAGGACTAATAGGAAGGGAGGATCCTCATTATTTCCCCAGAAGACAGCCGCATTGGCATCCTCGAAAGTGACAATCTTGGGCGGGCGACTGACGACTTCCGAGTTTCCCAAGAGCTTCAAAAGAGACTTCTTCTGCCTGGGACAATTTAGCAAAACCTCCATCAAGGTCATGGAGGTGTTGGTCTGTTCTAACACCTTTGTAATGTCAAATCTTCCTCCCAGGAATTGGTTACTTCCCTCAGCCAGGTCTTTCACTTGGTTAGAGCTAGAACCTTTTAGAGGGGCGGGCCAATCAGTTGCGTTATCCCGGGGAGGAGTGTTCTTGGTAGGGGGTGCAGGAATTTAAGCTGGTCCTTTGCCAACCTGAATCTGTGTGTTGTATGTAGTCCATGGGCTGGTGAAGGCATTGGCCTCAAAGGGCGGGATAGATTCATCAAAGAATCCATGCAATTTGGACTCTTCTTCATCTTCCCCGGAAGTTTTGAAGCAGATGGACTCACAGGTGAAGGCGCTATGAGTTGAATCTTGCACAGGAGGCTCTGGGGGAGTAACATCATGCGGTTACTGTCTATCTAGCTGGGAGATCATGATGACCTTTTCCAACGTGGCACAATTCACCTCATTATGGGAGCCTGTGTCGTGCAATCTACACCAATTGGTCATGGGCTGAAAGTCTGTGACTGGCGTGAAATGTGATGGTCTAGCACCACTTTGGTTGGCATTTTGGTTTAGAGGTAGACCTCCGGTGTTCGCGTTATTGTTCCATTGCTATTGATTGGGCCAAGGCTCGTTGTTGAAGTTTCTTCCCCTGACATTGTTATTTCATTGGCCGAAGAAGATATTCCCTCTCTGGGAATTAGAGTTCTGGGATGCATAGGACCCCACCTTCAGTTGAGCCATATCCACAGTCAGGGTAGACAACATTCACCAGAGGGACTCAACCTCGGCGATCAACTGAGTGTTCGCATCATAGTGTGACAGTGTTGTTGTTGGTTTCTTGGGAAGGCAACAATATTCATCAGAGTCGAGGGTGGCAATCCTCCAGCCACAGATGACTGAAAGAAGGGCACTCTAGGTGGTTGTGTCTGGGGTTGTTGTGACTGCTACAGATGATTCCAAGGGAAGGCTTCCATACCCGATATTGCATGAGTCTGTGAGGGATAAACGTACCGGGCCTGCTGGTCTATTGGCGGTGGCGGGGGATTTATTTCCATCACAGGGGCTCCCATTGCCAGATTGGGGTTATGCCCCCTGGCGTACGCTGTTCCACCGAGGATCATGTTGAAGGTAGTGCTTTGCCCAATCCTTCCTGGGGATTTGTTGAGACCACGGGATAATTCTAAGGCTAGGTTGTAAACCTTCATCAAAGTATCCCGGTCTCCCCCGGTGGTTGTTCTCCAAAGGAGAGTGGCAACGAAGGGGTCCATCATGTTAAGATAAGTCTGTATGGTTACTTCCGGGGATGGAATGAAAGTGCCCATGCACTACTTCAAGGCGCGCTGGAATTGATGGTTGAATGTTGCAAGAGGTTTGTTGGCTTCCTTCCTAATGGAGATGAACTGGCTATGGGACCAAGCTGGGTCCACGTGTATGCGAAAGGCAGTCAGAAAGGCATCCTCCATGTCCTGCCAACTATTAATGGAGTTGGCAGGAAGGTTAAGGTACTAGTTTAACTCACCTTTCCCCAAGGACAGGGGAAACATCCGGGTCACAACATCTTCATGTTGGATCAGGTGGCGGTTCATGACATCCTTGTATGCCTGTAAGTGCTCCTCTGTGGCTCGTGAGCCTAAGTGCTCATATTATGGGAAAATCTTCTCCGGGTGTGAGGGTAAGTCGTTGATTGTGCTTGAAAAAGTTCCCATTGGGGACCCAGTGTTACCGAAATAGGCAGCCATTGGGGGAACTGGATTTTGAGTAGTTTGAGTGGTGGTTCCTGGGATCATCTGAGAGGCTTTGATATTTTGAGGTGTACTAGATCCCCAGATAATAGTGGCTAGTGTGGTTTTTGGGGTCCATTTCTTTTGAGTAGTTGGCTCGAGTTCAACAAATTTTCCAGGGTTTGGGGCTGACCTAAGGATTCTCTCAAATTTCGCTGGGGAGAAAGACCCAATCCCACTGAAGGCTTGACTCCTAAAACTATAGCTCAGGGAACCCTCGGGAGGCGTAAAATTAGAATCTCGAGAGGGGGATGAGTTCATGCCCTCCTTCTAGCGCTAGTTTTTGTTGACGAGACTTTGGTGACCGGGTCCGCCAACAGTCATAAGTTGTCACCGGGTACCGGGGTACCGACCAAGTCTGCCTGCAAAGGTTATACGGGGAAGTGAGATTCCCTAGGCCTCCAAGCACCTGGGTGTCAGGTCACAATGGTGCAGGGCTTGGTTGGGAGATGTGACTGCTTTCGAGGGGGATAGCTGGTTTCTTCAACTCATTCTCTCCAAAGATTCAGGAAGGTGGGGTTTCTCCAAGCATCCTACACTTAGCAAATAAATCGAAAAAGATCCTGTAGGGTTAGAGGTATCGCATCTACCTATAGTTACATTTAAAAATTTCATACATCAATAATGTTCTGATATACTATACTAAATACCGAAGAAATACACAACCATCAATTCATATTTAATCAGTAGAAAGGAAAAGGAGGTCGTTAATCTACTTAAAATATCAGAGCAGAAGACATAAAGAACATTTAAACACAAAATACCATTAACTTGGAAGACCAGGTGCTAACAAAATCATTGCAAGAACCATCTCTTCTTCATTAATATTTCTTCCAGCAAGCACTAGTGCGTGGTACAATGGCGGCTCCCAGGGAGCATCTAACTGTTAAAAGCTTAAAAGACCATGGAGCATTGAGCTCTGCAATAGAAATGAAAATACTGCTTCTCTATTACTATGGACTGCAAAATCATCAATTTCATTGACCCTTGGAAAAGGGCCAGACTTACTATTTATACACATTTTCATCTAACCCTAACCCTAACCCTATTTTTCATTACACTATACAATAGAATATATTATCCGGGGGCCAGTACTAGCTGCGCCACACTACAAAAGACCTTGAGATGAAATAGGCCTGACATGTCAGAAGAATGAGACAAGAAGGTGTAGTGGAAGAATCAACCTCGAGAAGAGAGCCAGGAAAGAGAAGGAAGAAATCTGATCCCCCGGGGATTGAGGCTACATGCCTCATAAATGGGAAATGTGACACCCTGTCTCCAATGTGCCAAGTGTGTATCCAAAACGGTGCCTCGAGAAGACCATCTGTCAGAAAACCAACTGTTGATCCGACATCTCTCAATGTAGCCAACTACCCTCTGACAGTCTTTATTAACCACTTTTGAAAGTATACGGTCGGCCTTTGGGACCAGGACATGGATCACTCGAAAGAATACAAAATTTAGGATCCGGGACTCTGGGATCTAGGAACTTATGTTTCAAAAGATTAAAGAATACAAAATGTTTGGGTTTCCTCCAGCCCCTGGAGAAACTCTATTATTGCTTGTTGTCATTGAAGGTTTGGAGGAGGTGAGAGATTCCATCCTCATCAATCTCTCTGAGGCTAGACCTTCGGTACTTAGCTGCCTCAATCTGTTCTCCTAGCTTTGGAACATTATTCTTGAATTCATCGGCCATTTTTGCTGCATCATGGACACTAAGGATCATACAAGTTAGTCTCACCATCTAAGTCTTGTCCACTCCCTCCGGGGATTGGTATCTTGACTCCATCAATTTATCAAACTTACCCAAAATGTATTCCTCCGGGGTGCATGTATCAGTGCTGAATGGGTCAGCTCCGGAGACCTTTGTGACAAATACCTTGTACATATTTGAAGAATACTAAACCACGTTGATTTTGTCATGCAAAACCCATACTAGTTGCTTGAGTACCTCTAATGTGAGGTCAAGTCTGGAGTGCTGGGTCCTCACAAAATTGACTGATTCTTCTCCCTGAATCCCAGACTCAGAGACCATTTCTTCCCCAAGGCTAAGGAGTTCTTCTAGTTCTACCTTCCATGCCTCATAGTTTTCCATATCACCCTCCCATATGTTAAGGATAGATTCTGCCTGATGCAGAACATGTTGAGCCGCATATAAATCCAAGAGGGTGGATACTAGGAAGTGCCAGGTGTTTCCTACCTCCAGAGCGACCCACTCATCGACCACTTGGGCCTTCTTCTTCATTGCTCACAGGGAGTCTATGTCACTCTGGGGTAATGGCGCATCAGATGTGGAGGCCTCTGGGGGAATGACACTAATAGGCCGGGCCAGCTCAGTAAGAAATCCCATAAGTTTTGTTGTCTTTTCCTTTTCTGCTTTGAGCCTTTGGGCCTCCTTTTCATATCAGGCCTCCACGGCTATGGTCGCCTCTTTAAACAGATTCACTTCGCCCTATTTTCATCTTTTTTCCAGTGATATCTCTATGATATCATAATCTCTGACCTCAGTGGTTGCCTCATCAGCGTCTGGGGGAGGTGTTGCAACAACGGAAACTATTTCTCCTCCCGGCCCGGTTTGAAGAGTATGAACTATCCAGGATTTCTTGGCCTTTGGTGGGCCCTGGACCTGAGCCATCATTTTGGCTAGGGAGTTGTGAGCTCTGGGGGTGGATGGAGCTTTTCTTTTCTTGCTTTCAACCAACCACTGAGGCGAAAGGGGTGGCTTATTTGCCAAAGTTTATTCTTTCAGTTCGTCCCTGTGTCCTATTGCTGTTCCTCCTCAGTGGTGTGAGTCTCGCCCGCCCCTTTCTCTTTATCTTGGGCTTCGTCAAGAACATTTCCCCTGGCACCATTTATTTCCTTTGCCTTTTCCTCTGTATCTTTAGCTTCATCTGGAACTTCATTAGCTGTCTCGGGGGTTTCTTCCTCTTGTTGTTCTCCTTGTTCTTTGGCCTTTGTCGCCAGGATTTCCTCTCCTATTGGTATGTCCTTTGGCAGTGGGGGAGGTACCGAGCCAAGATTTAACATTTGTGCCATGGTTATGACCTGCCCAAAGGTCACTCCAAGGAGTGGCATTTGGAACATGGCTGCTAAGGCTACAGTTGCTCTCGTAGGTCCGATTCCCTTAGCAGATGCCATTTGTTCACTCTGCTTTTGCTGGTCCACCCCCATATCTTGTATCTCCAGAACTTCAGAGGTGATCTCCTGCTGTATTTCCTTCTCTTCTTCCATCTACTCTTCCCGCTCCTTTGCAGGTTTTTGTTCCTCAGCTTCCTCTTATGCTGGGACTTCAGCCTCTGTAAGTGACCCATTGGTGTGGGGCCGTTGTTGTGCCAAGGCCCAGAGAACATAAGAAGTCATATAAAACTTCTTCTTCTTGGCTAGTTGAAGGAATTGTGAGTCCACATGGTTGGAGATTATGGTAGCCCAGTCAAAATACTTCTCACCCGTGCTGATACCTAGCAAGAAGTAGTACATCCACCCAAAAAATTCTCATGCATGTTGCTATCCAAAGACCCGACATAAGGCTATCATCCCCATTTGGATGCTTTCTTTAAATTCGGCCCTGGGGATTTCCAGCTTCATCCTCTTGGGATCCCTCTTCAGGGTCTTTAGCCAATGATTTTTCATGTATATATGGGCCACTTCTTCCAACTGAGTGAATTGGGCCAAGGCATCTGACTGGGTGACTATGGCTGGTTTGTCGAGTTGGGGGATCCCCAAGCCCCTCTGGAAGGTATGAGGGTCGAGGGACACCATGAGAGTAGGGTACCCTGTTGGCTCTATGGCTGCGAGCATAAAAGCCTAGACAGATGTGTTGTAGAGCACCGTGAGAGTGAGAATGAGCTCTAGTGTCTACACAAAGCATGGGAAACAAGCTGCCTTGAGAATCCCAGAGTTCCCAATTTGATTGGCCAATGGATCTATGGCCTACCTCTGAATGTACATAATTTTCACCAAGGCCTGCATTTTTGGCCATGTTCTGACGTTGGTGTCGGTGATAAACTGGACCTTGGACTCGATCTTTGAGCCCGCGATGACTCCATCTTTTACATATTTTAGGCTCAAGGGCAATTTCTCTAGAGCCTTTTCCAACTTAGATCTAACTGCCGCCCTGTAACCGTCATAGAAGGTAAGTCCGGACTTCCAAGTGGGGAGGATGCGGAAGCTTCAGACATGTTTGTAAGTTTTGCTACTTCAGAAACCTGCAAGGCAAGGCAACTGTCATAAAGTATAGATAAATAAATATTTCAGGGTCCGGGGACCTTACCATCGTGGTGTTTGCTTCTCCCAAGAAAGTTAGTTTCATTCAAAACATCCAGAAAGCACATAGATATATTGTGAACTTAGAAATTTACTTACCCATCCGGGTCTGGGGGTTTCTTCATACTTAGCAAAAAAAGACACGGGTGGGTGATGGCAAGAAACTTGGAGCCCGGGGAAGTAACCATTGGTAGGTGTGTATAAAAAGTGAGCCGTCAGACCCACGTGGGTGCCACATGGGTGAGTAATAAATGGGAGTTATGGTGACGATGGCAGAGCGAACTATCCGAATGCACAAAAAGTGATGGCCACTTGGACAAATTTAAATGTGCGCATGGGACATAAATGAAGGTCAGGCTGGTTTACGGAGGAGAGAGAAAATCACCTGTTTGAAACTGGCTGAGAGCCAAGTTTCAACAAGGTGGTACTCTGCCCAGAGCGAGCTCGCAGACTAAAAACCAGCAACACACACAGCACGGCAAGCTTGCTCAGCTACCAGGCAGGATACACATAGAATATACATCAAAGCTGAAGGGTATATACATGTAGACCGGAAGGATACACAACAAAAATTCAACAAATTTACATATATATAGAAATTGCAGAGCGGCTACTCACAAAAACTAGACAATGTACAAAGTACTTACAACTTTCTACACCATCTACAGACTAGAATACATCTGCACAGAGGGCAGACAACCCTCTAGCAGAGCGGACCCACCAATGGGCGGTGAACCAGAAAGAACGCAAGATAGACAACAAAATGAGTCAACACAAAAACAAACAAAACTAGAAAGAAGGAAAGCTGAGAGGGAGGAAAGGAACCAACCTAAAAATGAAGAAAGGCAAGGAAAGGAAACCGCCATGAAAGCTCTGCAATAGCTTCAACTGCCAAACGATCACAACTCACCACCACAAACCACCCACAATTGCTGAGGAATGCTTGGGATGATTAGCACTAGATTATCACTAAATCACTACAAATTGCTCTGAAATCGCTCTGATTTCTCAAGTGTTTAATCGCGGTAAATGTGAAAATGACAGGTAACTTCTATTTATACCCGCGGTAAAAAGCTAGTCACCTTTCCTTCTGCAAAATTTGGACAGAAAGACCTTTGGACTCTGGGCCTGGGGATTCCATGCGATGATGCCACCTTAAGGAAAGAAGACATCGTGGCAAAGAATCTCAGAGTCCAGAATCTGGCTCCTGATAAAGGACGACCAACTCTGGGACTGGGTCCCAGAGACATGAGAGACCAACAAAACAAAATGACACAGCGGGGAAGAAAACCCCAGAGAAGGAAAACAAAGGAAACAAAGAAAAAGACAAGGCAAGAGCCAAAAGAAGAAAGCAAGAAAAAGGGGGGACCCAACATTTTACACACAAAATGTAGGGACGGGGATGCAGGGCATAACAGATCTTTCAGATGAGGGAGAGCTCGGATCACTAGGAGCATTCATATTCTCTTTGCCTCTGCTTTTAGATTTGGACCTTGTTTCATGTCCTTGGGATTTTCTATGGACTAACCTCTTAGAAAACTTGGTCCATCATCAACTCTCTCACTTTGAGAGTAATACTCACCATATACTCCCAATCCCAATTGTGTATCTTGTTCAATTGTTAGGGATTTTTCTTGTATGAATCACAGTGCTTGAAATAACTTCTTGAACATTATGCCTTCTAATACTGATTCAGAGATAAGAAAAGCCTAATTGCTAAGGACTGGATAAGGTCCTTCTTCATTTTTGAGCTCCACATATACTCAGGCAGGTTTTACCTCTTAAGATTGCTGTTTACACAGTATTTGTTGATGTGGGCACTGATTTGCTATATATATTTATTGAATCAACTTATGAATTACCTTGCAAATAACCAAGCATAACCAGATGCAAGATATAACCATACAAACCATGGCTGTAAGCATAAAAATAACCAGTGATACAAGGATTCTCATCCTTCTTCCTTTTCTTTATAGGAGGGATAACCTAAGGGATTCACTCTTCAAGGAATCAATAATATGGACAGTGTCCTGCTGACAGATGTCCTTAACAAGTTTAGTTTATCTGTTCTTAGTAACAAAGTATTTTAATTGATCTGGTTTTGATATATTGGAACAACTTAGACAAAGATGGATTATCAGACTGTTTTCTGAACCAGTGCCTATCCTTTGGGCTATAGAGTCAAAATAAACTAAGATATCATAAAAACAAAACACAGCAGATTGCCTTACAACCCACATACAATTTAGGTAAATTGCCTTACAAGTTACCCTGTCACCTCAAACCTATTGTATCAAATCCTTAAACAAAGTAGTATGCTCCCTGAAATTACTTACAAAATTTAGTTCTTTCCTTAAAAGAAACTTGCAAATAATCAAATGGTT
>MU227214.1:458390-492509 GCA_018584345.1 Thuja plicata
AATAATATGGATAGGGCTCAACCATAGGACCTAAGTAATTTTTCAATTCTTTTAACATATGCTTCTGCAACAAGCCTTTTGCAATACCAGGCTTAGAACTATATCTCTTCTCCTGTCTTGTCATGTCGATTTTGGTAGACATGGTATTGAATAAGACAAAGGCTTGCATGAATGAGTTATTGTTTAAAATTAGTAGGGCTGTGCCATCATCCCTTTTGATGGTCTTTTTCAGGGCATCATAGTGATTTTCTAGGTCAAGAAACAGGTCTACATCTATGAAAATATCAGGAACAAGTAACCTAGCAAGACCACATGTCCAAGGGTTTGAAACAGGGATGGGCTTATTAGAATTCTTATAGAAATAGGTGAAAAGAGAGTAACCTATTGTGCCCAGGGTCACAGCATCTCAGATGTTCTTGTACTCATCCAGGAGGACACTAGCATCGGCCTTCTTATTCTGTGTTGAACCTGGCAAGAGATGGAGAAACTCATCAGAGTAACTTGCTTTTCCTTTCTGTTCTTCTCCACTCCCTCCACTTGTTGAAGCGACACTCACAACTCTGCTTATCCTTGCAACATGCTGAATCTCCTTTTTCTCTTACCGATATTGAAGCAAATCTAATCTCAAATATCAGCTGTTTGCTCTGTGCACAACCTTTTGTAATTTAGAACTCTCTGATGAACCTTGAAAACACTGCAAGCTGCGCAAAATATCACTCTTCTGAAAATTAGCAACTTGGCTCTAAAAAATGAAAGCACGATAAATGAGAATGAATGCACTATCAACTCCTTATAGCCGTCATTCAGAGTACACAGCTCATAATTCAGAAACATCAGTTTTGCCATTAATTTGACCTGCCGTGAACTTTGAAAAACCTAGCCGTAGTTGCTGAAGTTGACAGGAAATCAAATATTCAAAAATGAATCCTCGGAGCAATCATATAACGTTTAAGAAAGCTGACATGTCACATTCTGGTTCGTTATCTGTCATATATCTCAGCTACTCTTTTTTCTCAGTAATCAAAATGTAAGCCTCTGATTGGTTGCCGAGAGATTTACTCTATCACATCACAAAACTGCCGCCGTTTTTTAGATCTTGTAATCAGGCGACTGCGCGACTGCATTAAGTCTCTTTGTCGCAGGCCTCTGTCACTAACCATGGTTCCATCTCAAGACTTGGGGACAATGTGCTTTCTTAACCATGGCTGACCCAAGTGATCTTCTGGCAATCACGCGACATAACTGCAATCAAAGTCGTGCATGGTTAACCTTAACTCATCATTCATTCTGAGACCTGGCGACTAACCGTTATGCTTAACCTTCACAGTTATCCCCCTGGTCACTCAGTCGCACCACTTAGTACTCCATCTTTCATCTTATGCACGGATGAGCGATTGCATCTGATCTTTGCTTAGTCGCCTACTCATGAGCTAAAAAATCCTATTATGTCACTGACTGCGAGTGCGCGACTGCTTCATTTTATCCTTAGTCACCCGGTCGCAAGCTATTTTCCTTTTATCCTTATTGACTGGCAACTGAGCGAAGTGTTTCCTCTTTTAACTCATCACATCCTCGCGAATTATTTTCTGATCGCCTTAAAATATCAGCAAGTGAGCGAGGCTATGAATGGCTCCTTTGTCGCCCGGTCGCAGAACATTTGATAAACAACATAACTTTACAGCGACTACACGATGTACACCCTTCTATTCGTCACTGACTCATAAACTTATAACTTGACCTTGCATAAGATATCGCGACTGTGCGATTTATACTTTCAAAACATTGAACCCGCTCAATCGCGCACAAAACACAACTAGACATAAGCAGATCGTGAATGCACGATGATCTCTCATTTACAGCTCATCGCTCAGTCGGGAGGAATTTTCCTTAGGACACTTTTCTTTTCAGACTCTGTGACCACCGTTGGATCTTCTGATTCTTTCATCTGACGGCTGGCGCTTAATCGCTATATGTTCCTTACATACCCTTAAGTCTTTCTCAGACTTTGCGACTGAAGGGAAAGCACCTTAGTCTTATTGTCGTTGAATCAACTTTCTCCTTCTGGCGACAATACGATTATCCTTTGAATATCCACTCGCCTTATGACAGATGTTACTTGATCATTGGTTCACTTATTGCACACTGGAGAACTGAGTCATCGTTCTTTTTTGGTGACATCCCGACTACACTTTGCTGTAAACCACAGACAGTTAGTCACATAGTCTGAGCTGTAATCTCTTAACCGCCGTTCTATTCTGAGACCACGCGACTGAAGGAAAACTTAACTGTTGGCTTTGATCTTGATCTGGCGATAATGCAACATGAAGTAATCGCGAAGTCTGAGAACATTTTCATAACTGTTTAATTTCTCCCGCGATCACCCAACTAACAGTGGGTCCCATCTTTTACAAAGCTTTATAACATGGATATCTTGCGACTACCCGACTGAAAGAAATTTCTAAGTCTCGTAACACTGAAGGAATATTCTGAAGTTAAACGAGACCACGTGACACAAAGAAAAAGCAAAGTCAGGAAGGCAATTGGAATATTCAGCTGGGGTAACGCGACAAAGCGACTTAAAATTAAAACACATGCCTTTAGTGAATTGAAAAGTAACGCTGAAACATAAGGCATGAATTAGCGTTTGAAATTCATCGTTCAACACTTGGATAGCCTAGGGTTTTCAGGGTTTTTGCAATTTGGCAAGGTTTAGACTTGGAAACCTGAAAACATGACATGGGTAAGGCCAGAATGAACGAGAGAGAACTGAATTTGAACACCTCAAAACTCAGGGAGCAGGACAGGGAACCAAGAGAACTAGCAAAAACAGAAAATACAACCACTAGGTCCATCATCAACTCTCTCACTTTGAGAGTAATACTCACCATATACTCCCAATCCCAATTGTGTATCTTGTTCAATTTCTACAGTATCTCTTTTAGGATTGGGGAGAATATGAGTGTCTATTATTGTGTTCCTTCTTTGCCTCCAAGCTTAAGGAGTAGTTCCATCAGCATTTCTGTTTATTGATTGCCTAGCTCTAGAGGTAGATGGAATTTCACCTTCCAAATCATTCTCAGGATGATTCTTCATCATGGATCTGGTATTTTTATAACTCAGTTAGATAATGGTGTATCAAATGATTATAAATCAACACTGATGCAAAGATTTCTTTGAGTCACCACCCAATAATTAGCTAGGAAGATACACACTAAATCTGAGTAATAGAGATTTCTCTATGAAAGGACTTCACAGGCTAACAAATAACAATGGTCTAAGCACTATCTCGATACATTTTCAATGGTAATATAAATCACTAGGACATGCAAAGATAAACTCTGTATTTCAGTGGTCAACTAACCGGTATAGTAAGTAAGCAGGCCAGGAGTCTAGCTACACTTGAAAAATCTTAGGGTAAAAGCACAATAATCTGTCACCCTTTTACAAAGGAAAAGGTTAACATCACCGAAACTGTAAAACTTCAAGGGCATAAAAGTCACATTTCTGTTGAGAATTTGAAGATGATGTAAACTAATGAAATGTGTGAAATAGGATGAATTATATGCCTATAATTTTTTCAAAAAAATTTGAACCAAAATTAATATGTTTTTTGAAATTTTTAGGTCTATTTTACATTTTCTGAAAAATATTGTAAGTCAGGGAGTTTACTTCCCGCCAAATCATTATAAGTAAAACATTGTTTTTTCCTCCAATTTCAAAATATGTTTTAGATGACATGTATAGCTAGTGCAGAAAAAGAAGTGTTTTCGATGTATAGTTTTCCCGTTATAAGTATTCAAAGTCGAACTTACTTGAAATCAACATTTTTTGTCTCCCGCCATTTTTCCCCTACCAAAACCACACCAAAAACAAAATAAATTACATATTATTGAAGAGGACTCTCTTATCTACTGTTATATATGATTTAAAAAAAATTCTAAATTGGTTTAGAATTTTTTTATATTATCCGAATCAACAACTTCTGATAGCTTTAATAACCTACATGTAGTTTTTAACAAATTTGTTCAATGTTTTGTAGTCGAAAAAATATAAAATTTATATATCAAGAATCATAGTTCCGAGATCTAGAAAGGGTACTTTTAGTTTTTTGACATTGTCTAGTTTGAGCAGAGAAAAAACTAGCAGAAGTGCAAACTTCTAGATTTTTGTTTTTGGAGGTTTGGCTACCAACATGGCATGCCACCTAGGTAGAATCGGCCCATTTGGACTTGGCTGAGTCCTACTGGCCCTCGCATTGGCTCGCACATGATCTTGCTTGGTCACATAGGCACCAATTCAGTGCCATGTTGACTCAGCCGAGTTAGACTAGGCCGAGTCTAACTGGGCTGAGTCAATCAAGTTAGCTTAAAAGGTGACATATTATTGTGCTTTTACCCCTTACTCACTTAATACAATGTAATTCCATTCTCCCCAACAGAGTCTCCATTTTGTTGGTTCCTTTTTATGTTGCAACAAAAACACAACAAGCTCTTCTTCTTCTGACTAGTTTTATAGAGAATCCAACTCCAAATATTACTCCATGCAAGAAAAGGACCAGCTAACAAGCACTCTTACAATAATTCTACTCTTTAGGTTCTACTATACTAAGGGGGGATACCCTATAATACCTTCAGATATTTCTATATGGTATTCATCAAAGTAGTAATCTCACAACAACTCAACATAACTGGGAGATACTAGATAACTGGCTAATTACCCATTGAACATCAACCATGAAATGGAGCATGAGATAGGAACTCACAACAAACTTATAAAAATATAGACATAATGGATTTATGTTTGTTTATATATTAACACAACCAATATGCAACTAGATATTCAATAATAAAGAACTTATCAGTTTTAGATCAATGCTTTATCCATTGGGCTACTCTCTAACTCAAATACAATATAGTGAAATCAATATTAATCAAAGATTCTAGGCCATAAACACAAATATCCCAAACCCGTACTACTCATAGAATCCTAGAATATGTTAGATGAATTTATGTATTAATGAGAGCATCATTTAATTTGATCCTTGATCAATACTCTCAAATAAGTACATAAACACAGAGAAATTCTATGCTAATGAATCAGAAAATTCATAACTCACAAGAAAATATGACACATGAGAGATTGGAAACCGGATCTTTGTATTAAGTTTAGAGAATCATATTCCAGTATACAAGATGTACTCAGAGATAACCTCTTCAATAATCTGCGAGAGATCTTTCAACTTTATTTCTAATTATTACTCCTTTCTAGTACAAACTTATGCTATATTTCCCTGACTGAAACCTTGCAAAAATGATTACAATCCAAATTTTCCGGCCCCTTCCAATGATCTCGGGAATCCTTTTATAGAATAGGATTTCAACAAGATACATATCAATTGTAATGAGGAAAAAAGAAAAGACTCAAGAAATAAACAAAATAGCAATTGAAGTGATAACCACTTTTGTTACAATATATTCAAAGTATTTTGTCTTCTAACCACCTAGGTATTTGCAACTACTTTAAGGTTGTTCAACAATTGCCATCTAGAATTTGTTGTCTTTGATCTTTTTGATGTAGGATCTTGTGTCTTATTCAAAATTAAGGAAGCATTTCCACTTGTTTTCTTCTATGAATTATCACCTTCTTCTTGATCAACTGCATTATTTCTATCCTTCCATGACGTGTACACCTCATCACTTGGCCAAGCGAAGCTGATGAATTCATTCTTCTTGTTGTTGATTTCATTCCAACTGACACTGGATTTCTCAACTTCCTCTTTCCAAAATTCAAAGAATGACCTAGATTTATTAATGATTTCAACAGTTTGGACAAATAAAAGTGTGATTTCCAAAGTAAAAACACTATTGGTACTTTTTGCCAATCCCTCATTCTTCTGTCTCATCCATAATGCTTCATTTTTTATTTCACCATTCTTCTTCGACAGGTTAGGAAACATCTCATAACGATCCTTTGAATATTCCTTCCTCAAAGTTTCTACCTTCCTCAAAATGATGCTCCTCTTGATGTCTAAGTCCATTAGTAATTTAGAGCATTTATAAGTGCTAGTTAGTATGATGTCAACATTATTTTCTTCTTTGGATGTAGAATAGAAGAATTTCAATTTTGCCCTCTTTCCTTCCATCTATCCATTATTGGATCCCACTTATCCTTATCTACATTAAATTCATCCATCATGCTGACAATCTTATTTCCTTGTAAATAAATTGTAGTAGGACTTAAATCTTGAGTACACTGCATGAAAGTGGCATGTATTTTATCAGTATACCTTTGTTGTATCCATGCCTTTGCTTCTTTAAAAGTTTCACAATCTTCATCCCAATTTTTTCTTGACTGTTCCAACTTAGTCCTCTCAGCAATTAGTCTTTCCCTTTCTAATTCCAGGTGTGCCTGTGTAGTGGGACTTTATGGAATGGGAGAAGGGGGATAAGTTATAATTGGATTGGATGAAGAGGGTTGGTGTGGACCCTACGTAATCATTGCTTGAGGAGAAAATTGAGTTGTTTGTTTACCTTCTACGATAACAATTTTCTTATCCTTTTCAATAGATTTTATCACTTCATCATTATAAGCCTTCATAACTATCTCAAATTTTTCTCTCAGGATTTTGATATCTTCTTCCTATTTCTCAGCCAATTTCATGCTGAATTTTGCTGATTCCAAATTGAGGCCAGGTGCTTCTATCCCTAAAGTGTCTGCAACTCTTGTTACTAGTAGGCTACCTACATGCTTAGCCTGATCATCTCTACCAGTTGTCTTTTGGCTCTTCTTTCTTATTTTCCACATAACCAGGGCTGCATGATCTTCACTAAATTTTACTCCCTTTGATGCTTGTTGTGCCTCTTCCTTTGTAGCATGGACAGTCTTGGTTTGCTTTCTTACAACATCAAAAGCAATAGGATCCACTATGTCCCATTCTGGAAGTATTAACACTCCTTCTTTCTTGACCAATTCTATTCCTTCTTCAAGAGTTATCTTCTCAAACTTGGATATCATTTCTTGTTTTATCTCATTTTCAATTTCTTCTTTGCTCCTTATAGGCTATTCCTCTTGCTTTTGTTGGCATTTATCTTTGAATTAATTGATATGAATTCTCCATAAGAATTGCAAAAATGCTCTAGCTGTAACAAAACTATCATCAGAGAGAAACTTATCACTAGCCTATTATGTTAATGGGTCTAATTCTTTCCCAACATATTCTGCAACTGTTAGATCTAGTTCAACATGTTTTAGAGCTTCAGGCATCCCCTCTTGCAGCTCTTGGGCTATGAAATATATCTGCCCCCAACATTTCCAATTTGTAACAATTTCTCTGCTATAGCCTGCTCATCCATGTGCATTGGAGATTGGGAAGGAGAGTAGATGTTTTCATGTTGTTGTTGTTGTGGCTCTCCTTCTACCCTTTTCCTTTTTGGGGATGTAAATGATTTAGTACTGGAATTTAGTGGCCTTTTCCCTTTTGGATCTAGGTTATTTTCAACTCTTGGCAGGATTGTACTATATCCTCTCCTTTGGTATGCCACATAATTTCTTGGTGAGACATTCCTAATAGTAATTATCCTACTCAATATTGCTTTGGCCCTCTCTGGCTTTGTTTTTAGAATGATATCCCTATTTTTGTTTAATGTCTGCATGATGTCTTCAAACATCACCATTAAATAATCAATCTTCTTAGCCCATGGCCGAAAATCTTTCAAAGGGTCATACAACTTATCAAAATGCTGCACAAAATCAAGGCTTTTCTTGTATGTTAGCCATTTTTCCCTTTTTAATCTCTTTCTCTATCAGATCAAATTCACTAATCACATCTTCAAGAAAGTTAAATTGATGGTTCAACACTAAGCATTTTGTCTTCTCTCTGAACATATCCTTGATAAATGCTTCTGGATCAACACATCTTGATATTGCAGTATTCAAATTATAAGGGTCCAAATAAGTCTCCAAGTGTTTCCATCCTGCCTTTGTGATGATGAATTGATGGGCAACTATGATTGTGGGGAAAATGGTTCCTTTCCCTCTTCCTGTTAGTGCTTCTTCTTGTAGGCCTCCAATCTACCTTATAATTTCTACTAATCCCATCTTAACAGGCACTCTATAAGGTAAAATATTTGGCACTCCTCTGAAGCCATAAACTCTGAACAGTGTTGATACTGGGTAAAGAATAAAGTCACCCCAATTATATACTATATTAAGTTCTTGATTATGTTCCTTTGGTCTCAAAAGTTGTAATAGTGACACAGGAATTCTAGGATCATCAGACAATAGTAATGCCCTAAGTCTGGCAGAAAAACATCTATCAAAAGTGATATAACTTGCTTCTTTCTTATCCGAAGACATGTTTGCATTCCATAATTGCACTGGCATATCTTCATCATCCTTGAATTTTGTTAGGTTCATCTCTTCCTCAAAGTAATCTGCCCCCTTAAACAAAAACATGTGCATCAGCATGGGGTACCATGCAAAAGGTTTGGCAACTTTTTTGTTCTTTATGCCTATCAAACCCTCATGAATTAAGTATGCAATGTATGAAGAAAAAGAAAAAAATATTTCTAAATGAGGATGCAAGATCTGGACCATCATGAACATATAATGAATGGGCATTTCATTTTCTTCATCATCCCCACAGATTTGACAAAGAGCCCTATATAATCCTCTATCTTTTGGAGTAAAGTAGGGTTCTTGGGTGTTTGGCCCTACCATAACCAAGTCCCCAACTTTGTTAAAAAATTCCTTCAAGGGTTCACCTCTAAGATAGTTCCTTTGAGCTTGATATTTTTCTTTAAACTGAATGAAGTCAATCTTATCCATAGGGGTATCTTCATCATTCAACCTAAAAACTTCTCTGATTTCTTCTGTAGTTACACTGATCATAATGTGTCCATTCTTATCTCTAACCACTCTAGCTATGTTGGCATACTTGTCAGCTATCTGCATAAGCATGTCTATGTCCATAAAAAATCCAGGCACCACTAATTTGCCTAAATCAAATTGTCATACATTACTGTTTGGGGAAAAGGCATTTCTCTAGCCAAATACTACTTTGAATAGAGCCAGAACACTCATACCTATGTTGGCATCTCTAACCCATTTACCCAAATCATACAGACCCTCACCAAATTTCAAACATGGGGTTTTGGGAACTACTTCCTTGATTTTGGTTGAATCATTAGTTGACCTTGTCAATTGCTGTAACAGGTCATCACACACATTTATCTCTTCGTAATCTATTTCCCCCTTAAACTCTCTTATGGGAGGCATCTTGAATTTAGGGTTTAAAAGTCTAATAATTAGCAATTTTGAGAATAAAACCTTCTTACTGCAAACCCTAGTATTTCTCCAAATTTCTCAGAACTCAGAAACACCAGTATCAGAAAATTACCCATTTCACAGAGAGCTTGAAAATCTGAATGCGATCGCTGCAACATTTCTTCGCTCCACAACTTTGATAATTATGAAAAATAAGATTTTAATGATCAATCACATAACAATCCCATCATCTTTGAGCATTAAATTTCCACTGTGGAAAAACACATATTCACCATTACTTCATCTGAGTTTGAAATCTCACGGCTAACGGTTCACAACTGTTACTTTAGCATTTTGAAACATAACCGTCGATACTGACAACTTTTCTTTACATCAGATGGTTCACAACAAGTCTTTTATAATATTCATCTCGTTAGACACCTGTCACAATGGCGTGTTCCCTCAAAGGTTATGTTTTGAACACTTTTGATCTTAGGCTTTACGCCCACCGTTAGATCTTTACATACTTTCTTGCACTTTACCTTACTTTACATTTCCAGAGGATCCCATCACTTTGGAAATGCATTACCATGATGCATTCCCTTGAACATTAAACATCTATCACTTTATGTTCAAAGCTTAATGCTAGCCGTCCGATCTTCATAATCTTTACTGCCTTTATTCAACTTTATAACCCACGGCTATAATTCTGCAGAAACACATGACAACACCATGCAATGCCTTAATGGTTAAATCCACATGAATTTTGATCTGAGGCAACACGCCAACCGTTGGATATTCATTAACCTATCTTTTCTTTAATCAACCAACTATCTACCAACCGCGGTCTCAAGTTGCCTAGTGGGACACACGTCAACATGAATCATTCCCTTAATGCTTAAGATCCTTTCATCTAGTGTTTGAGGCTTAATGCCCACCGTTAGATCTGTTTGAAAATGCCACTGATTTATCTGATTCTTTATCATAATGATGGGCCTACTGTTTGCCAGGTGTCAACATGACGCTTTCCCTCAATGGTTATTTCACCAACATCTTTATTGTGAGGCTTTGCAACCACTTTCTGATCATATCATACTTGTCTTCTGTTTAACTTTAACTTTATGAAAATGCTCAGACCCACTTGGACATGTGTCATTACTGCGCGAAGCCTCAAAGGTTAACTTACTTCATCTTTCATCTTAAGGAAAAGTGCGGGCCGTTGGATCAAACATGATCTATGATGATCTTATGATTTGTATTTTAATTGTAGTCAGACCCGCCAGATACATGTGGCATCATGGCGCAATGCCTTAAAGCATAGACTTTAATCAACTTCATCTTAAGGGAATGCGCGAACCGTTGGATCAAAAGGAAATTTCCCAACACATCATTTAATATGGATAAAGGGCTTGTGGGATTTCAAACTTCGGAAATATTAAAGCGCTAGAGACTTAGGAACTATTGAACACGACCCTGTTTAATAAACACATGGGTAGGCACATAACTTAAGTGATGAAAAAGGTAATGCAAAATTAGAAACCTCTCTAACACTTAGGGTTTAAAACAAGATTTCATACTTGAAGATTTTAAAAACAAGGGTTTCAAAATTTACACATGACCTTAACTTGAAGCTTGCAGACCAAGGACTCAATTGCTTGGAATTTTTTTAAAAAGGCCTAACAAGGTTGAAGGAATTTCCTAATCAAATTAACAAATCCACCTTTCTATCATCATTGCAATAAAATCATTAAATTTTTTAATTTAAATCATGTAAATAAAATGTATGGGATTCATAGAGGATTCAAAAGGAAATGCAATTAAAGAATATTATCAATGAGCAACATTTAAAGTCACAACCAACTTGTAGTTGTTTGCTAAGGAAAAAAGAGAAGTCTCTTTATTTGTCTATAGTACTATAATGTACATGGAAATGAGATCTAAAACTAGAATGCAAACTAGGAATCAAACCTCGTGTCTCATAAATTACAATGGGGAACAACCAATACGTTGAACTATAAACCCTTGGGAGGGATGGACAATTTTTTTTTATTGTTCTCCCTTTCAAATTTTAATTTGATTTGTATGTGATTGGAAAGTGACAATGCAAAAAGTAGGATAAAAGGTGAAATATTTACAATAATCAACATATACAAAAAAATACATATTTCAGAATTTACTATGATGTATTGAACTAGAAAGAGGATGCAAAGAGGAAGCTATGTATGAAAATTGAACTTAAAATGGAAGGGATAATTTTCTAGCTTCCATATTTCTTTATGTGTCCTTGGTTTAGAAAAAAAGTTAAAATAGTCTCAAGAGCCTCCAAATAGACTCTAATCCCACTTTCATGACAAATTGCTAGGACTATGGCGCTAGGTGCTATTGTCCTAAAATACTATATGATGTTAGGTGCTCTAGCCCACTTATGAATAGTGCCAAATTACACACACACACACACACACACACACACACACACACACACACACACACATTTTCTCTTATGCCTCAGATATGGAACTACAACTTTTATCTAGACATGAACTTGCACACACAGAGAAAATTTAATGTTTGTATTGTGTAAGGGATTGTCGTATTCAAGTCCTGACTTTGGAATCAACCAACCAACAATGATGACATAAAAATAATATCTTAGATCTCAATAAATGCTTGAATTGAAATTATTATTCCCTTGATTGATGATCTAGTTGTATTAGCATAAGTCCTCCAAATGATGATACAAAAACATTGTGAATCATTAGAAAATCCACTCTAAATTTATAATTAAAGAGGAGTTGATGTACAACTTGTTTCTCCTTGAGTATAATATACTCTTGAGAAGAATATTTGTTCTTGAATGAACATGTAGATGTGATGTGAATGTGTTATGAAATAAACTAGGAGAGATGCTTTATATAGGGTTCTCAAGGTAACTATGCATTAAGGTTGGCATAGAAGATCATATCACAATTTTAATGATAGGTTTTGGGATCTCAAGGCCTCTATGATATCCATTGTTAAATATAGTTGAAAATAGGTGTTCAAATTAATTTCATTAGTGAATTCATCAACCCTAAATTGGCTATATTTTTTGGGATTAAAAGATAATAGGGCTTAGATATTAGATATGAAATTCATATCCGCGTTGACAAAATCAAAATGGGGCATTAAATGCATTGAAATTAGCAACAAGATAGGACCCATATAAGAATAAAATGGACATAATCTAATAAATTAAATTCTTAAAATAAGGTCCAAAATAAGAGTGCAAAGAGAATTAAAATAGGATAGAACTCATATTCTTGATTTAAATATAAATTTAATTTCTAAAGGAGTAAAACTCATGTCACAACAATTAATTATTTTATATAAAGACACACTCAAATAACATAGATCACAACAATGATCATTACAATTGATACAAACCACAATTGAATCTAGGTTTATGCTTAAAAAAAGGGATTAATTGATAACTATATGATTCAAGTTTGATGGGCATGCAAAAAATAGTAACTATTGGAGGAATAAGGTATCTAAACGAGACCAATAAAATATAAGTAACATATAAAGAAAGTATATTTATTATCAAAATTTACTCCTTGTGGAAAATGTTTCATGGCTCAATTAAATTGAGGATGAAACCCCTATAGCTCTAGAATTGGAGGATGAAAACCCACGACTCCTCTGAGCGATTTCCAAAAAAAAAGATGATAGTTGTGCAAATTTGATTAATTACCAAAACATCAATTGAAAATTTATAGTTTGAACTGCAAATATTTTATTTTATAGAAACTAAAAATTAAACTTTATTATAAGATATAAAAAAATATTTCCTCCAAGGTATTAAAATTTGTAAATAAGATATTACAAACAACTTGTTGGGAGTCACATCTACCTAACTCACATGAGTCAGATTTTGTGACCATGATCTCTCAATTCAGTTGGGAGCCACATGAGTTGCATTTGAAAGTATATAAAAAGATTTTCCACTATAGTTATTGTTGAGCGTTGCTTTTACACAAGTCAATTGCTAGGAATTCAAAATCTGATTTCCTCTCTTGAAAGAATAAGGAGGTTACCCCGAAGGTTATCTGTGGTCATGGTACAACTTCGTGGTAAACTCAGTTGAAGATAAATGTGAATGTTCACAAGGAGGTCTTTGCTGGTACTTTCATTACTTCAGGCTGCAAAAAAAACTTTAGTACTTTTTGTATTTTCTCAATTTTCAATGTGATATTACTCAGATGTGATCTAAAAAATGTGATCTAATATGATCTAATCTAATGTAAACTCAGTTGAAGAAAGTTTTACTCATATGTGATATTTTCCAAAATCTATCAAATCATGAAGCCACTGGATGCACACACATGAGACCGATTTATCTTTAAATCAATAGAACTAATCTTTCCAATTATTCACCACATCAAAAGAATTACTGACAACAAACTCCAATTTAAATGATCGTTGATCCATACACAATAAATGCAGTTGAATCTCTAAAATAGATGAACAAGCATAACACATTCACCAATTTTGCATAGATAGTAGAAGAAATCACACCATGAATGAAGCACCAACAACATGTATCTTTATTGTATAAAAATATCCAACCTTAATTACATTGTTCTGATGGAATATATAGAGCTTCAATTACAAAACTCGGAAGCCCAAAACTAGGGTTTAAAATACACTAAAATAACGAAACAAAGATTAAAACTAGAGATTACTTAAGAAAAACTACTCCTAGCTGATATTTAACAAGTTTTCATGGATTTTTAATCCTTCTACATCTTATTTGCACAAGAAATCAGGGCTAAATCCAGCCAAGAAATAATAAATGAAAATTCAAGCTCCACCGTTTTGAACTAAAGTCTTCATCTCACAAGTGGACTTCTCTTTGGAATCTTCATCTGAGCTTTCATGTGCACATGCAACTAATCGATGTCCTTTAGTTAACTCAAAATGAACCCTAACCTCCAGGTAGTGTGATATGAAACAAATCTTTCCTACAACTTTCCTTGGTGTCAGAATAACTCAGAAATCTCTGACCCCAAACTCTAATCCAATATTTAGAAGGCTGAAAAATGTCTAAGTGTATATTCTTGGAGACCCTCAAAATTTTAGATGTTCAAAGGTTGAAAGGCCAAAAAATTGCCCCTTGGAAAATGGCTAAGTGTTTGAAAATTTTTCTGCAAAATTTGATTGTCCAAAACATGATACTTAGTCATTTGGGAGGATGTTAGGATGAGCACTTTGGAGCCTCTGCACTATCTCTTGTACCTCTTCATAGTATTATAATTGAACATCCTTGAGGCATTTCTCTTTCTTTTCTCTTAAGGTATTCAACTCGAAAGTGAATCATTCACTCTCTTCCTCATGCTCTGACATCCTTTGTATATCCCCCTTGAAATGGAATTTTTTTTGGAGATCCTCTTTAGTGTTGATACCTTCCAAAATCCCTTTGTTTTATTGCACAATAGTCTTTACCAGTGATAGGACCTGGTTTTCATCATCTTCATATAAATCTAGGTCTATACTCTTGAAGAACTTCTCTATTGGTTCTACCCACATCATAACCCCTTCATGCCTTTTCCTGATCCTATGGAGGAATTTATCATAGAACTTTATTTTTTTGGTTGTACCTTTGATCCAGGCCTCAAATTTTTTGAGCTCTGACCCCTCATATAATTTGACCAAGATTTGGAAGCACTACTTCCTTACTATTTTTAGGTTCTCTAAAACCTTCAGCCATCCCTTTATTTGGAGATCCAATCCTTTCTCATCTCCCATCATGTCCACCAATTTGGTGGATTCCTTGATAATAACCCTAAAGGGCTTCATAATCTTCCTAATGGTGTCCTCTCCTAACTACTCGAAATCAGTTTTCCAATCTGCACATGCCTGAATGAAAGAATTTGTCATCCCTGTCGGTAATTCCATAGTATTCCTTTTTCTAAAATGGCCTGTAATGAGGCCTCTAGGAAATTTGGGTCAATGGGACCTATTATTTTAAGAATAAAATTATTCAATACCTCATTTTTCTATGTTAATGACTTTATATTTATTTCATCCTTATCCATGAATCCAAGTGCATGTTTCAATCCTAAAGTTGCCAGTGTTTTACTACATTCTCTAGTAGGTTCACCTAAGTCAACCTCTTCAATATTGTAATCTTACAGAGTTATCTCAGATTGGCTAGTACTTATTGTAGGTACTTCTATTTGTGCCTTCCAACGACCCCTATCATCCTGAGTAACATAAGATATTGTCTGTGCTGGTATGCTAGGTTCGACTCTGTGGAAGGTTTGACCTAAAAATGCCATGTCCATATCTTCCTCTTCAGTGTAGACCCTCCTTCTTGGCTGTATTTCCTTTATAAACCATGTAGGTTTTGTGAAGGTAGTGACCGACTCATATGGGACAATTCTTAAAAATGAGGCTTCCCCTTCTGCGCTTTGGCTCTCTGTCCCCTTTTCTTCTTTATTTTCCTTTTCCAAGGCTTCCCTAACTTTTGAATTTTCATTCTCTTCCTCTCAGTTGCTCCCTAGTAGTAGTACTTGGTTCCTTTGGTGATTTCTCCTGTGGAGGGGTACTTTCCCCCCTTGTGAATTCTTTCTCTTCTTATGAATTTCCACATCTTCTGATGAGATAGTAATTATTTATTCCCAGGGACCTGTTACCAGTCTCTCCTTTGCATGAGGAGATGGTACTGACCTTGTGGAAGAGGGAGCTGGAGAAATTGGGTGTGAATCAAAATGGGAGAAAAAGGTGGAGGAGTGGGAATTTGAATAGAAGGAGGGGAGGAATAGGTCTATTTGATGGAATGAATGGAGGAGGAGTGGGTGTATTTGGTGAAATTAAAGGAGGGGAAGTAGGTGTGGGAGATGAAGTAGATGAACTGGATCTTATACTAGCATCCTTTTCTGCTCCTTCATCTATGAGTGTATCACTTGGTATCTCTACTTTCTCTGTTTACACAATTTGGGTGTTTGAAATCCCTGGGGTAACATGTATCCCTACATTCATGTATGTGCCTATAGGATCCTCAAGATGATGGAATCTTTGTATCCATATTCTCCCTTGAGTTGGGTTCATGGGGTGGTTTTTCAATTGCGGGATTAGTGAATTGGGATGGAGGAGGAGTAAGAGTAGCCAGTGGAACCAAGGGTACACATCCTTCCATACTTCTTCTCCTGTATGACAAAGTGGATCTATCATTTTTTCCTTGAATCCGGTAAGATCCTGAAAGGCCAAAATATGAAACTCGTTAGGACCAAGGGAAACATAAGGGTCTCCTTGTTCCTCTTGAGCTCCCATCACGGTACTGATCGGGAAATCTTCTTCTTGGTATTTCCTTTTAAGAGTGGTTGTCACCAACTGTGTTCTTCTTGACAAAGGTACATGCTCTTCTTCTTATTCTTCTTCCTCCTCTTGCAAGGTTTCCAAAATTTGAGATAAAAAGGATCTCTTTCTTTTGTAGACCCTCCTCTTCTCTTTTCGAACATTCCTAGGCCCTGTGACTTTTATCGTCAGATTTTGGACCTTTTTAGGAATTTTCTCTTGTGAATCTTGTGGTTGTCCAAGAGGTGGAGGGACACTACCAGTCATTCTTGTCTTTACTGGTTTGGATTTTGGGTTAGAGCCATAGGCCACAGGGGATCATGCCTATATACTGTCCTGGGTTTTTGAGGGGCTGCGTCTTTGAACTTGGGCATTAGTTCCCTCCCCCTTTTATGTTTATCCCCTTTGGATGGTGGATTCAACTATGGTATTATCGGCACAAGGTCCATTTTGAACGGTCTTTTGATCCAGTCTTTGGTGCTTTTTACCACGTGTCGAGCCTTGAAATCAATGTTTTCATTCTCATCCTTGTCTACTTTTGCATTTAAGATGGCCCTTGTATATACCTTGTCCTTATTGTATAAAGGATCTAATACATGCTCTTTCTCCCTATCCCATACCTTGGGCGTAATTCTAAGTTCTAGAACATTGTATGCTAACTCACGAGACATGCTGCAATAGATCCAAATCCCGACTTTGTAATCATCCACACAGTTTATCCAGTGATCCTCTGAGTGAGGCTCATGAACATAATGCCTTCTCATGATGTGGTTGTAGGTACCAATGGGGTCAAACCTAGGCCTGATAAGTTTAAAGGATTGCAAAGGGTACTCATCCCATTCGAACACCCAAAGACTTTCAAACTTTCATGTCTTGTAAGGAATGGGGGCCAACTGATAGGGGAAAGTCCCAATAGTGCTTCTTCTTGTGTTTTATATGCTCATATGCATCAAAGAGCTGTCTAGCCATCTCCACGAATAATTATCCTATTAGAAGGATACTAGGGAAGCTTCTTTCAGGAGAGAGAGTGTACCCACGCACTTAGATGTATGTGAAAGTCTTGAATTGAATATAATAGGCTCCTAGTGCCCTTACTTTGGCAGCTTCTTCCTCAGAGATTCTCTTTGTGTAGTCACCTTCTATGGAACAGATGATTGCAAAGACAAAGGCATCATTGACAATCCTAAAATATGGGCTATTGTCATCCATCTTTTCCTGTCTAATTAGTTGAGGATACACCATGAATTTCCATGCATTTGGCTTCCTGAAGGCTCCTCTCTTCATTAATCTTGGGTACTCTGCTCTGGAAGGTAGTAAGTATACAATATAAGAAGTCATGTAGAATCACAGACTATTCTTTACTGTTGCTAATTGTTCATCCAGATTGTCACTAAGGATGGTTGCCCAGTCATATCTCACTTTCCTCTCTTTTATCCTCTCAATAACGAGGATCATCCAATGCTCTAGTTGGATTAATTGGAAAAGGCCATATAGTTGGCTTAGCATGGTGACTATGGCCTAAATATTATCCTTTAGGTATCCCCTCATTATATCAATATTTTCCAATTTATTGTTAGGAAGAGGTTGTATCAATTATTCCCTGTTTGTACTACTTTGTAAGCCAGTTGATTATTCTTTCCAAACCATTCTAGTCCTTTATGGATAGAGAAGTCATAAAACATGTCAATCCCATTTGGAAATTGGAAGACATCTTCAATGTTATAAGGTCTAATACCCAAAACAGTATCTCCTTCGTTACTTTTTACCACCCTTTCATCAGGAACATAGTGGTGGGCGAGGGTCATGGTCAAATCTAAAGATATGATTGAGATTGGGTGCACTTCAACATTTACCAGACTTGAAAACACCAAAGTATTACATTCAGCCGATCTAGCATTGGGTTGAGCACATCTGACAAGGAATTCATTCCATTCTAGATTTTTTAATGTATGTGTCTGTGATCTCGCTAAGGATATTCCCCACCTTGGATGGGGTGTGATACCCTTGGAATAAGTACTTCATTGGTGATCTAGTCACCTTTTCCAACATCCTGCAAGAAAATATGCAGCTATCAGTAATATTTATTGAAACAACTACTTGAAAGCAAACAAAAATGACAAAAAGACCCATAGATCTAAGCCCAAAAGTTTAAAAACATCTAAGAATCAGCTCCTCTACATTTTCATCCTTTCGGACATTCAGACACCGAAGATAGAATAGGCCTCTAAAAATATGAAAGGGAAAAAGTAAGGAACTCAATGAATGTCTTGTTACGGAGTTGTGGAGGCCGAAAATGTGAAGAGTTTTAGAGTTGTGGAGCATGAGGGATACAATGATATTTTTCAAGGCTGAAAGTGTGAGAGGGTGAAAAAGAGGTGGGCTATGGCTGGTTTGGTGTTTTGGTGTGCAAAGTTTTGGGAGCATCTTTGGTGTCTGAATGTCTAATGAATCCAACACTTAGGCTAAACATTGACTTTAGTTTGCTGAGGTGTTGCTAATCTTTTCAGCCTTTCGGGGGCCAAAAATCTGGGCCAGGAGTCGTTGAGAGACTAAATAAAACCCAAAGGAATCCATAGACTTACAAAATCGATAGGAAAAACAATGAAAAACCTAAAAGAGGGAATGAACACCTATAATATGAAAAGAATGCCACACCAAAGATAGGGAAGTGAACAACAAAACCTAGGAAGCCAAAACACCAGAAAACTCAAAAAGAAGAGGAAAAGGAAAAGACCCTACCTATGAAACACGGTAGAGGGGAAGACATACACAAACAACCAAAAAAAAATGAGGGTGCGCACTATTAACTACAACAAGAGAGGATTCTGAAAGGCACACCGAAGAGAAAAAAAAAGACGGAACTCGAAGGTGCAGAAAGTAGAATAAAAAAAGCAACAAACCCTCAAACACTTTATAGGCGGCTAGAGTTGATGATGTCATCATTGGGGTTTCAGAATTTCAGGGTGAAAGTCCGAAAACCATTGAGTCATATTTCATCAAGGGTATCAGAGTTTGACGGTCTAAAAATCTTTCAGCGCAGGTGCGATTTTGGCCCTTCAAAATTTTGGAGTTTTGGTGATCTTAAGACCATTGAAAGACCGAAAGACCAAAAAGATTTGCTTTAATAAAATAATTTTCTCCAAGCAAGAGCCAAGAGAAAGAAGGAATCAAAAGGGGGAAAACAAGACAAAAGAAAGGGGGGCCCCATGGCCAAGTGGCCAAAAAATAGGGTGTGTGGTGTGGACCCACAACAATTATGGTGTCACAATTATGGGATGAAGTGTGAATTAGGTGTGGATTTTGACTTGGTATGACTGAAAAATTAAAATTGGGAAGACAATTATTATGATCACAAGTCTACTGTAAGTTATTGCTTCTTAGTTTGTTCTAGAGTATAGCTTGTACATTGAGCAAGACTTGTAGTACTCAATTTCTCTTTCATCTATAGAGATTGAGTATTGAGAATAATCAATGCCAATATTGATGTCATTTGGCTTAAAAACATTCTCACTAAGTTTATCATTTTATTCTAAAAAACTATTTCCATATTGTATGATAATCAAATTGTAATAAAAATATCAATAAATTGAGTTAGACTTGTAGTACACAATTTCTCTTTCATTTATAGAGATTGAGTATTGAGAATAATTAATTCCAATATTGATGTCACTTGGCTTTAAAATATTCTCACTAAGTTTATCATTTCATCCTCAAATTTTTTTTCCATATTGTATGATAACCAAAGTGTAATAAAAATATCAAGAAATCAAATCCATTACCAAAGGACCAAATATGTTGAGATACACATGCACTGCATCCAAGAGTTGATTCACGATTGCATTGGTGATCTTAAATATTTTTTAGAATCACAAAGAAAGTAACTTACATATTTACCAAACCCTTCATGGAAAGAAATTTCCTTCATTTGTGAGCTTTGTTAGGAGTGTGGCTCATGTCCACTTTGCTGGGGAGTGCGTGGGGATTCTTAGTCCTTTCATTTCTCTCTATTCTAGGTGTTCTCTTATCTCTCTATTTTGGGAGGGCATACTTCCTTTTTAGGTGGCGTTCTTCACTTTGAGGATAATTCTTTATATACATGCTTACCTGATGAAGCTTCATTTTTTGAGACCCATATTTTGACCCACCTAAACTAGACTAAAGGGGGATATTAATGTAGGTTTTTATTTACTTTCCTATATTTTTATATATTTTTATTAGGTTTTCTTAGATTGGTAAAGTGATTGGATGGATTTAATTATGATGTTTAAATCCTACAAGGGAGTTATAAATGTTATTTTTAGACCACTTTGTGGTCACTCCCCATTAAATGGACTTTCCATCTCCACCCTCTCCTTGAGTTTATATAAAATCCCCACCTAGCTTGCATATTCACTCTTTTGTGTTGCATCGTTTCTTTGTTGAGCTCTTGGTACAAATATGGTCATCATGACATATGAAAATCTCTCAAAATATTTAATTTGTAATTATTTCATTAATTTACATTTCTATAAATTATTTCTCTTTAAAACTTTTCTGCGGTTTTGCATCTATGCGACATTTATAACACATGGTGCTCTATTTAAAAACTTGTCCATGATTCGACACCCAATTATAACTATCATTTAATCATTGTATCCTAAAAGGTTCATAGGTTCTCATTGATGAAATGAGACCTCATCAAGGATAAACCCCTTGATTGAATGTTTTGGCAATAATTTTAGTGACATGGGGGCTCTCTGAAAAAGTTATCCTCTCTAGACCCTTACATTGCATGAAATATATTTTTTTGGTAACTTTTAAATTGTCACCGAGATAAGAATAATACTTTGAGATCTAAAAAAATAAGAGCTTATTTTTTAGAGGACATGATTGTACAATTTTAATAACTCATATCTATATGTCAAGATATTCACTTAATTATTTGATTATGCGACTTTAAATTTTTATCCAATTCCATCTAGATAGAACATTACTACTTTTTAAAACTAATAATATATATGCTCTAGTTCATAGAAACTAAATACTCTTACAAAGATAAAAAGATCTAATAGTATTTACCATGATTAATGAGATTCCAAGAAGAGGAAATCAAATAATGATCAAGGAAAACTTAGATGAGGCTAACTCCCAACCTCTTATTTGACCATGTAAAATTTATCCCTTCCAATTCCAGATCATTCAATCCCCCATGATTCAATAAAAGATGGTGATCTTGCATACTTTTAAAAAAAAATCAGTGAGACCCTGTTTTTTTATAGGAAAAAAAAGGATTGTTAAAGTCTGTCATAAGCATCCAATTGGAAGTTTGGAAAGTAGCTCTAAGGTCAAGAAGGGAAGACCAAAGACCTCTCCTCTGAACTAGATTGTTGGGGGTACAAATATTGGAAAGCACCCATTCTAAGCATCTAGCAACATCGTTCAAAAAATGTAACACAGTAGTGTTTGTCTTCAAAATTTAGAACACCAATCAACTTGTGGGGTTTCCATAAGGTAGCTAAACCTCCTAAGGCTCCGCTACAAGAAAATTTGAAAAATGATAGATAAAATTGCTCACTTGAACAAAGTTGTCTTCACTCATCTTAGTTTGTTGGAGAAGAATATTGTTAGGCTTATATTCCTCAATAAGATTTCATTGACTATATTCAACTTATGGAGGCCATTCAACCCCCTAGTATTCTATGAGAGAACAATCATTTTTCCACAAAGGGGATCAAGCGAAAAAAAAACCCACACCTAGATGGGAGGCAAATTCAAGTAGTGTTCATCCTAAACACATGCAAGCATTTTTCCACAAGGCAACCTGATGCTAAAGCCTTTCATAAGATCCTTGTAATCAATTTCATCTCCAAAATTACTTTGTTCTAAAATATTTTTTATTTTTTTGTGTATATATTATATGGTTGAGTGTTTGTTTGGTTGTAAATTAGAGTTGTGTGACAGACATGAGAGGGCCAATCGATATTTATGTATCATAAGAAGACGAGTAAGAATTCAAAAGTTATGGTCATATAAGGAGGGAAAGTTAGAATTGTTTGTGTACAACATTAGCTTTATACCTAGCTAGTAGGTTTCATGTACAAAGTTGTTGTGACCCTGATCAAGAAAGAAGCAAAAGTCAAAATTGTTTGCTTAGAACCTTAAATCTAACGTTGTTTGATAGGTTTCATGTATGGAATCACTCAATTTCCTTGACCATAGTGAGGTATCGAGATGAGAAGTTGTGTTTATCTATCCAATCATATGAAGTTCAATAGATATGCTCTATTCACTTATCTCTAACACAATTATTGTATATTCGGAGAAAGGACCTCAAGTGCATTCTCAATTATTGTTATAGTTCACTTACTAGTTTATTGCGTAATATTTTTGATAATATTGCATCAATAGTCGTGACTTGAAAATTGTTAATGTTGATGATAACTACCCACGATTGAATCAATGTGCCACATCATGCTGAAGTGGCATCATATTTTATTATTTGACCCTGAAAACTTAGTTATAAGCTAGGAACTTGCCAAGTGGCATCATATTTGATTATATGACCTTGGAAACTTAGTTATAAGCCAGGAACCTGCCAAATAAGCTGCTGTAAAAACTTCAGAGTGTTTTGAAATTTCCAAATAACATTTTTAAAAATATAAATTTAAAGTGTTCAACTACTTGATCCTTTCTATACTCAATAATAACTAATAGCGTGTTTTAAAAATGTATTTTGAATAATCTCTAATATACAAGTTAAAAATATATAGAAATTGTCACTTAGCTATTAGATTTCGATTTTTAGAAGAAAAAAAAAGAGCAAAGGCTCTTCAGTTTTAGCTATACAAGTGTTAGCAAAGGCTCTTCATTTTTAGCTATACAAGTGTTAGCAAAGGCTCTTCATTTTTAGCTATACAAGTGTTATATATCGGAGAAGACATAAGAAAGTATGCATTTGCTGTAATTTACGAGTACCACGATTACAACAAATGAGATGCATGTCAATTTGCAAAAGAACTCTAGTGATTACCAGTCCACTGCATTTCTAGCTCCATAATGGCTTCATTTTCACTACCCTCAACAATTCTAACTCCTGTAAACCAGCCTAAAAATCAATAAACTTTCTTGTAAATTCTGTTAAAAGTTGATCAGTATAAAATTGCCGCTGTTAACTTGGTAAGTATGGAACATAGATATCCCCCTTTGTTGCATTCCATCTAATATCTTAAAAACTATCCATATCTAAACATCATAGAAAAAAAAAAACCTAATCAATGAGCAAATTGCCGTAGCAGTGTATTATAGTACACCGAATAATACCAATAATGTGTTATTCTGTCATTAAAAGATGTTATTATTAGTTCCTGCCATGGCAGTAACTATTGCGGAGGGCTTATTGCTTAATCAGTAATTAAAGTTAATTGGCACCAACCAATCATAGTTCACATTTTTTTCATTCTAGGTTGAATGCTATGCTTCTGTTCACCAAACAACATTGGGATCTCATTTTAGGTTTAATGCTATGCTTCAGTTCACCAAACAAGATTGCAAGAGTACATGCCCGTTTCAAACTGTATCTATTATCTACCATGGACAATTTCTTTCTTTCAAGTATTGAGTATACAATAGTTTCTTTTGAATAATATTTTATTACATTTGTTATTTTGTAAAAAAAACAATTGTATTTACAATTTTATCAAAAATATCAAAAATTAGAATTGTATTACTATTAATATTAATAAAAAAATACGTTCTTGTGTGTATGTCTTGTAAATGTAATACAACTATTTTAAAAAATTTACATTCTTATATATCAAAAGTCAAAAACAATATGAATCTAGATTGATCTAATTAATTAATCTATAAAGGTTAATATTACATAAGCACAACCAACCATTGAGTAAAAGGTTTGTTGAGTGCTTATGTATGGAAGCTTTGAATTTTTTCAACCTTAATTTTTATTAAAGATGAATGATGAAATGATGAAAAAATTAACATCTCAACGTATTTTATATAGAGTATATATTTGCTAGTAGCAGGGGCGCATGTAACACATTGAATAAATTAATATGATTAAAGTTAGCATTTAAAGTTATAGTTTATATCATGGTTAGGGTTACCATTAGGAATACAATTTAACTTTACAAACTTAAACTGATTTTACAAACTTAAACTGGCTTTGAAGCAAACCTGGTACTTTTGGAATTATGAAAACTCTCTCGCCTAAAAATATGGTACCATCAAGAAATTAGACAAAACTAAGACTGAAAGACAAAACCAAAATCGATCTTCCTACATTTAGCAGGAACTATGCTGCTTTGCAGCCCTTGTTTTAATTAGCTGAATTCAACAAAGATAAAATCGTTAGCAAAGGCTAAGTGAAGAGACGTGACCCTTGACCTTATTAACGTGGCTAAGTGAAGAGACGTGACCCTTGATCTTATTGACGTTCTATTTATTCACCCAAAATCACTGCTATTTTGGCATCCATCCTTGTTATTCTTCTTCAAACAACAAGGTTATTCTTCTTCAAAGAACAAGGATGGAAGGGAGTCATGAGCAGAGAAGCAAAAGCAAAATGAGCGCAGTTGGAAGCATCCCATCCTCCAGCACATCTTCATCTTCATCTTCATCTCAATCTCTTGGGTATCTTTATCCTTCAGAGAAGACCATGCAAGAACTGTATGTTATGTTTGTTCGAGATATGGATCCAGAAGAAGTAGTTTTCATGCCAAGCCTAATGTTTCAAGTAGAGCAAGCACATCGACACTATGAGGACAATATAGTAGATCAGGATCCTCGTCTCAAGTCCCTTAGCATAAAGGACTTCACCTATTTGTTTTTCAAGAGTTGTGATCCATTTAGAACTTCCCATGCCAACCATGTAAATGAGATACTCGATGAATTCATGGACTTCAAGCGTTGTGTTCCAGTATCAGGCTTAATCATTTTGGACCAGTGGAATAAAAGGTGTTTGCTTGTGAAGGGGTGGAAGAGTGGTTGTTGGAGTTTTCCTATGGGAAGGTGGGAAGATCCTAATGAAGAACATCACAAATGTGCTATTAGAAAATCAATGGAAGAGCTAGGCTGTGATATAAGGCCACTTTTGACTCTTCGTCGCTTCATTGAGCATTCTGAAGAAAGGAAACCAGTGGTTTTGTACATTATCAAAGGTTTGGATATGAATTATGAGGAATATCCTATTGAACCAAGGACCAAGAAAGAAGTTAGTGAAATTGCTTGGCATCCACTCTCAATCATGCAAAAAAGACGCAACAAGTATTTTATGGTTAGCCCATTTCTTGGCAAATTGGAGAATTATATTAAAAAAAATCTTGTGCCATTTGCAACACCATTGAATGAAAATAGTGAGATATGCTCTGTTTGGAAAGTTGATGAATAACAAAATAATTGGACTCCAAGGGGGTTTTCTATAACACCCAATCCTAAAATGAATATGTGGATACATTGAATAATATGATTATAGATGTTACTACTTTGCTATTGAATGTATGTAACATCATTTCCATGTAAAAAGAGTTTTTCTTTGTGACTACCTTTTTTGAATGTACAACTCTATATTATGAATTAAAATGTTGTTTTTTTTTTTTCACCTTTCCCCTAAATTTTCATGAAATAAAATCTTAAAAGACAAATTAAAAATCAAACATTAATTTGTAGGTGATTTTGAAATGAATCAGATATATTTTTTAACGTAGGCTTTTAAAAAAATTAATAAGTTGATCACATTTAAGTTGGGATAGCTTATCAAGATTTTTGAAGGGTAATAATCTTTAAATATAATTATTTTAGTTCTATTATCTATTTTTAAAAGTTCTTATCAAGTTTTTTGAAGGGTAATAATCTTTAAATATAATTATTTTAGTTCTATTATCTTTAAATATAATGTGGGAGCTCATCCTCTTATTACACAACTAAGGTTCAAATCGGCAAGCACATTAGGTTTTGGAAGGCACAAGCCCGCAATCACAATTTCCTAGCAGAGGTTTGAAACTTGGTAGGGACAACATCAACAACACAACTTAACCAAAACACCAAGTGGTGAACCCTTAGTTATATTATCTTTTTCTCTTATATTATTTGTTGAATTTTTTACATAAATTGAAGGGTTATTAATCTTTCTATTATTTATAATATATATGGTGTTTTCGGTCTTAATGTGTTAAAACAATGTAGACTTTGTAAGCTATATTTTTTTAATTCAATAACAATTAATAAAAGACACAAAATTTTGAATCAACTAAATAGAGAAAAATACTTAGAAAATATATGAAGTATATGAATATCTTTATGACTGATAAATAGAGTAATTCTTAACAAATAAATTAAATAATCTATAGGTATACAAATCATAAATTGGACAAAATTGATAAATCAATGATCATAAAGCTATTTCCACTCAGGACCTAGCATCCTTATACAACTCTCAACATCTAGGATCTTGATAATCCAATCTACTTACATTAAACATTAAGAGGAAAAATTCAATGTAAATTGAAAACGCAATTTGGTTCCATTCACAAAACAAATCAACTCCCAACTAATTAATCAAATCTATTCTTCAAATACTATCTTGCTCATTTTCCTGGTAGTCTAGATACCCTATAAAATGTTATTCATAACTTTCCAACAAGAAATCATGTTGAACATCTCTTCAGTGGATTTGTTCACCACCAGACCCTCTAAACCATATCCAAAATGCAAAGAAATCCAATGATTAGATCCAAAGTTGTGGTCTCTGTCCCGAGACCCATTTTGACTGTCTTAAATCAGGAAAGCACATGCTTGTTTCCTGCTAGGGCATCATATTTATCACCCAATACTTAACCAAATAAAACAAGACCATACTCAAATGAAATCCCTCTGGGTCTACTTTCAGGATATTTAAACCATTAATTTTTCCAATGGTGAAATCATAATATACTTACAAACCCTTGCCTGACACTACATTGAAGGGATTTTAAAACCAGTCTTCACCAAAAATGCCATAACTTTCACAATTCATCATAAACTTAATCCAAACCAAAATAAAAGAAATATTAATCAAATATATTTCCAATGAATCTAATTAGAGAACTCTTCAAGATATGTTCGTACCACACATTGCAACATAACTATTTTTAGGAATCCCAAATATGCAAATACCAACTTTCACAAAAAAACCACATAGCTTTCTCCAAAGTTGATGAAATTTGATAAAACCAAAAGCATAAGAAATAGGATGCTTTCCACTATTCAACCATTACAAATATATAGGGTTTCTAGACTGTACATGGTCACACAAGGCCTGGAAACAATAACTTAACACACAAAACCAATCATAATGCAAGATTCAAACACACCCAAAGATTCCAAAATGTTCTCCCCTTTGTCTACTCTGATTTGAATGACCAATACAACATATTTATAAATATTTGGAGAGTTATAACCTTCCCATCTAGCCATTACATCATTTTTGGTGCAAATGTTGCAAAATTGCATTTTTGAAACATTGCACTCTTTACAAATTTTATGCATTCTTCCGTTTTGACACTTAATGGTCTTATAACTTTATAAAATCCTTCTAAAACATGTTCAAATGAACTATTTAATACCTTTTACATAATATTTATCCTTTTCATGGCCTTTTATACATTTTGGACCCTTAGACCAAACTAGGTCTTCAATGGACAACTATGCAACTTTTTACAAAATGGCTCAAGTAGCCTTACATTGTGACTTCATTGGATACAGATGAACTAAAATACATTCCAAATGTCTTCAAATACTTTCAAATGGTTCATGCACCTCTTAGTGTTTTTCCTTGTGCCTAGGTGCTCCTGCACCATAATCCTTGCCTTCAAAAGTTTCCAAGTCCCTTGGAAACATGGAGCCAACACTAGTAGAATTGGCACCTATTTTTGATTAAAATTGGTCAAATTTTCTACCGAAATTGGTCAAATGTTCCACAAATGGTCTTGTCGCTATTTTTATAGTCAAAATTTTGACACATCAATGTTAAGTTCGAATGTTCTACGCCAATCTTGGTCAAAAGTGACATCTATAATTGGCAAGTTTATTTGTCAAACTTTCAACCAATGTCAGTCAAAATGTTTGGTCCATCCGACTAGGATGCCAAACCCATGACGCTAAATTTCAATACAGAATGGTCAATATGTAGACCAATCTTGGTGAAGGTTTTGACCATAGTTAGTCAAAATTTTGACCAATATGGAATGTTTAAAAAAACACCTGAAGATAAATATCCAAAGTAATCACCAACGATATCCTAGTCGGTGATTAGTCTAGATATTTATCTTCAGGTGTTACTTTACATTAATTAGCCAATTAGGCTATTCCCCTTGGACCATCCTTCGCCTGTAAATCATCACTTCAGACAAAATGACACATGTTCAGCAACTGGATGAATTTTCTCGCCAATTGTTTTTCCTCCGTCGTGATGATTGACACTCAGATACTGCAAAATATATCCATTTACAAATTACCTTTTTCCTTCACCATGATGATTGACACTCAGATTCTTGCAAAACATATCCATTTACAAATGACCGCCTGGTGATTCAGCGGTAAGTGATCGATTTCCATCTTGAGTTTTTGACACAGAGCAGCTTGTAGATACCTGAGATGCTTGCGATGACAACTGGATCATTTCGTGGTTGCTTCCCATGATTTTCCTAGATAGCTTAGTATAGGAAAAAATTATCCACATGCAAATGACCGCCTGGGATTTACTATATAATGGATCATATTCTTGTATTTTGGTGTTCCGTTTGAAGACAAGGCGTGCAAAATGAGTTCTATCTGAAGTTTTTGGATTTGGTGGATAGGCAGGGGTACTAAATTTGTTTTGGGCTATTTACCAATCTCAAATTCATTCATCTCTTTGCAAATCCTAATTTTGATAGCAAGGGCAACATGATCTCTTAGTTCTTAGTGCTCTCACAGAGGGGAGACAACACTGTCTTCTGAAACTGTACAAGTGCTTTGATTATCTTATCAGAAGTTTTCAAATTATGTCGTGCATCTATTTATCTAATTTTGTTTAATGTGATCTCAGAGAGTCAGCCATAAGTTGTGGTTGTCATTGGTAGTTGAGTAGAACAAAGGCCAACATTTTTTGATGGGTAAGCAATTCTCCTCCGCTGTCATAGTCAACGCAGGGCTTCTTCTCTGTCCATTCTAGGTATTGAGGATACAAAGGGTGGAAAAAAACACACAACCCCATCTTTGGAAGAATTAGGTAGGAGTCTATATTTGTTGTTATTTCATGCACTGTGCAGAATCTAAGTGTGAGTATAGTTTCAGCAACTTGCATTTTTATATGTGATTTTTTGTTGGCATTTTTTTGAAACGGGTATATTTTGTGATAGTTTAGGGATGGCGTCCAATAGAGAAGACACTCACAACAAGATGGCTTATTGGGAACCAACTGCCCATTCCCACCAGGCAGAAACTTCACATATCAGTTTTAGGTGAAGGATCAGATAGGGAACTATTTCTATTTCCCTTCTATGTATATGACAAAGCAGTAGGTGGGTGGGTTATGTTTGAGATGTGGAAGCATAGACAAAGCATGTCTATTGTTTGATAAAATGTGTGAAGGATATCTTAGAGATTGTGTTTGGAGGTGTTGATGTTAACCACTTCAAGGGAAACCATACTTATGTGCCTGTTACAAGAAAAGGGCATTGCCAAGTATGGTTTACAAATATGGGCGACTGTACTCTTTTAGTAGACTATCTTCAGGATGTAAATCATTCCACTTTTCTAATTTATTATTGTAATTTGTATAAGTTTGATATGGGAGACTTTCTTATTGACATACTACCACACTTGATATATGTAATGATGTGAAATTGAAATTGAGATGAGCAGTGAATAGGATTGGCACTGTATGTCAAATCAAATTTTTCAGTTGCACTCATGTAGATGATTGTAACTTTTGCATTTATTTTCTGCACTTTTTATGTCTTTATAAAATTTATGTGTTCATCTCCATGTATTATCTTTGAATACTTAATAATGTAGTTTTTTTGACGGTGCATGTTAAAGGAGTAGATTTGCATGAACTTTGTTCTTTACCTCAATCCATCTTACACCTGGCTCCTTTTTCACTCCCCTATCTTTCATCAATTTTCTCACATCTGCAGCATGATCCCACCCCCCTGCTTCAACATATATGTTTGACAGAAACACATAAGTTCCAGGGTCATTTGGTTTTATCTTCCAAATACAATCTGCAGCATGCTTTCCTAGCTGAATATTACTATGGTCTCTGCAGGCACCAAGTAATGTGCGCCCAAACAAATAATAAAAAATAGACAATAAAATGAAAAACCTCCAATTGCATCCTAATCATAAACCAGTAAATAATCAAAAATTTTGAAATGAGATATTTTCTGATTCTATCTTACCAGATCATTGTATATGCTTTTTACCAACAACAATAAGCAAGAGGAACTGGCATGGAGCTCTTGATTTAGACTGGACCAAAAATTAACACAAGTGCATATAATTATTTTCTCACTGTTTGATGTGTATAACAAAAATTAACACCAGTATAAATAATTATTTTCTCAATGTTTGATGTGTATAAATTTTCCAAAATGTGAGCAGTGATGCTAGACAAACTTCCATGAATAGATCACTGAGTTCGTTAATATGTAATGCATAACCGTACATTTTATTAAAAAAAAATCAGCTTGACCAAGAGCTATTTCATGTTAACCAAGTAAGAGGTTTCATGATATAATGCAATCTGAAAACAACAAAAATGGTTGTATGTTTCATAACATTTTAATAGCCCCGCTTTAAGAATAACCATGTGGAGCGATTTAGCCGTACAGTTCATAGTCCTACTCATGGACCCACTTTATGAGGTAAAAGCTGTATTAGTTTCCCTCTGACAAATGTCTCCTGAAGGTGGCCCAAAATAGAACTCCAAACTTAAGGGCTGAAAGTATCCTATAATAAGCCATCAAAATCTCAGTTTCAAATTTTTAATAAAACAATATCAATTGGTCTAGATCCTCACAACAGTGCACCATTGTCGAGCATAAATATTTAATATATTATGCTCAATGTCAATTCAACAAATAACTACATATATAAAAAATGATAAAAAAATATTTTTATATTAATAAGCTCTCCTTACTTATCCAGATGTCCAGTACGTCCAGGCTCAAACAACACATCATTTACAGTAGATCAAGGTAAGCCAAACTATGAAGTTACAAGAAAATATAGGATTTGTAGCCCTGTCATAGATTGAAAACTTTGCAACTATCGATGTCATATATTTTTTATGCAGGGAAAACTTATCATTTCCACATTTCCAATGTGGGTTTGGAAAGCTCCCTCAATTTTAGGATTTAGGGGCATAAAATGAAGCTTGTGGAAGTAGAAGGTTCCCACACAGTTCAAAAAACATATGAATCTCTAGATATTCATTTGGGTCAGTCCTACTCTATTTTGGTCACTGTGGATCAGCCTCCTGAGGGCTACTACATTGTTGTATCCACATGATTTACATCCCCCACACTAACCTCCATTGGCTTTCTCAGTTACAGTAATTCACAAACCCCTCCTTCTGGACCTCTTCCCTAGGGCCCAACTGATGAATTTGATTGGTCCTTGAACCAGGAAAGATCCATCAGGTATGCAATGCTTATAAGCATCAAGTTCATCTTCTTAATCTTTTTAATCTCAAAGCTTGCTTTAACGTGGAAACCCTGTTAAGGGAAAAAGCCACTGGGACCGGTACCCCAAATTTTTACTCTTCTAAAGTGAGCCCTGTTAGGATCCAACCCTTTTAAAGGTTACAAACACACTATTAGTTGTGACCTTGTTAGAGGATTTTATACATAGAGGTTGTCACTTAGTATCAGGCATCTATTTGCTACCATCCTTGAATCAGCCTCCTTCTTAGACTATCAATAGGCTTTAGGAAAATCTTGCTACCATCCTTGAATCAGCCTTCTTCTTAGACTGTCAATATGTATCTGGAAATTCCAATGCTACCTTCATGAATAAACCTTTTTGGCACTCCTTGGGATGCACCTCAATATATAGAAGACTGTTAAGTCTTGCTCTATTAAGAGACTTGATGCTTCAATGGTTAAACTGAAATACAATGACCTGTTTCTAATGCAACTTGAGTTGTAGATTTTCAGATCTATTTAAGTACATTACCTCTCTAATCAATGTATCAATTCAGTTCTTTGTGCTCCACACTTTCTGCTCTGTGATGTTGTGCTTCACTATTCGTCGGTATCTGCAGAATTCATTAGCTCTCCTTCAGCTTGATTGATTAGGACTGTATGAATTTAGCCTTCATTAGTTTCTCTTCAGCATCCTCTTTATATTCATCCCCTTTCGTGTGATACAAAAAGGAATAAAGCTTGTCTCTTATATAGACATGATATTCACCGTTTCTTGATTCTTGATTCTTGATTCTTGATTCTTGGCATGAAAAACAATCCAACCAATCTGATTTAAATCTTAACTCCCAATTTATCTCATAGTTATCTTCTTGCCAACTATACAAATGTTCTTTAAATCAATCACTTAACTCTAGTCGAATAAAACAATGAAAACAACCAGTTAAGTCTATCTTTAGCTCTTGCCAGCTAGATATTTGTCATTTTATGAACTCTCTATTCTGTCGGTCAATTCTGTAGTTAGTTGTCGGTGACAACTGCCAGTTTTGTTAGTGTGACTCCAGTTAGCTTCAGGATCTCCGTCCGTCGGGCATCATTGGATTTTACTCATCGGGAAAATCTATTTTCAGCTTGTTGGGCATCCTGTGATTTTTGCTTCATTGGGCAACATTGTCTTCTACTCGTCGGGTATCACTATGACTTTGGTTCTTTTCTTTTACCGATGGTGTGCACTCCATTGGTGTTATCTATCACTTTAGTGAATACTTGACTTTTATGCATTGCTGAAAGCATAATATTTGTTCCATTGATTATTTGAAGTCTTTGGCATTTTATACATGACCATACAGATGATATCAAGTTGACATCAATGACAATACAAACCATTAACTGATTTAATGTCTTGCATTATCTTCAACTTAACATTATCAAACATTCAATTAGTTACATGTCATCAATCTCTCCCTTTGGCATTGATGGAAACAAACTTATATTATCATACTATACTATTTCTAATACAATATGAAATACAATTTATTGAGATTCATCAAACTACCAATCTTTGTTTGATAACTGATAAAAATGTCTGACCGCCGGTAAGCTCTGTGTTAGCTTAGATTTGATTCTTGTAGCTCTCTGCACTTTTTACTTCTGATGTGTTGTGTTTCCTTCTTGTGTTAATTTCTCTCTTTTGACTGTTCTTCTTCTTTGATGTCTCTATCTCTTGTCAGCAACTCTCCCTTTGTATTAACTCCTTTATACAAACTCTCTCCCTATGGATATGATCTCTCCCTGTTGGAGTAATCTGATAATGGATAATCTTTCTTCTTTTTCTGAAGACTGTGATAATATGGAAACT
>MU227214.1:508484-526838 GCA_018584345.1 Thuja plicata
ACAATATCAGATCATCCTATTGACGATATTCAAAGAGGCATGGTAAGTTAGCATGTTATCTGAAAAACAATGGGCTTATTTATACAACTGACAATTATCTGTTAATACCACCATGACTATATATACAATAAGAATCCTTGATAACCAGATTGTGGGATGTTTCAGTTGTGTATTTTATATGTTTTAAGGAGCCTGAGAAACAAAGAACATCAAAACACTCATCTATAAAGAAGCTATTAGGCTATTGATATTAAACATTGCAAAGATTAGCTAAGTTGGATTGAAAAACATGAGCTTTAAGCCCCTGTCAACCATTGTCCACACTCCTCCAACTGAAAATGCCAGGCTGAAAATAATCCCAAGTATGCCAAGACCCCAGTTCAAGTAACATATAAAAGTGTATTTTCTGGGCTTCTTGATAGAAATCCACATAAAACATGGGTATGCAAAAGTCACTGGCAGGGTAAGACCTCCTAACAGACCTGCAAGAATGGAAAGAAGTGGAAGTGCAACCCCAATGGAGAATTAAATGAAATCATAGAACACTCAAAATCTAGCACAGACCCAAAGAGGAGATGGCTTGTTGGTTCTACTAGTATATCCTTCTTCAGAACTATCAAAAAATGGCATAGAGTAGATCTGAAAGCTACTGAGACAATTGAACACAACCAATAAGAAATTTTTTGTTAAAAGCCACATTGAAATATCTTGGTTGTGAATATCATATAGAGCATTTAAAATCTCTTCGTGTCTGAGATAATAATTCTACCAAAGCCCTGTCGGTAGACTCTATCAGGAAACCCTACCTTCCAAAAAAGAAATGGATGTATGACTAGGGAAAGAATATAGAAAAAAACTAAAAATAATCAAAACTAAAACAATAGAACATAAATGTATACCTGTGAGTGTTGTGTAGCGGAGAGGGGTGATCATCTACAATTGAGAAGATAAAGACAATGGTACAATACCAGAGCCCAAGTGGTTCAAGTCAACAGCAGAGGAGTTCAATGTCCATTATCGCATTGTTGTGTATTGCTGGGAAAAAGGAGCTGCGCCAATGAGAATACAATAATTTTCAATCTGAAAATTCACTTAATAGGCAATAATGAAATGATCATAGAATAGTGGGAATGTTTTTCATTTTTCACAATTTTTGAAGCAGAATGTATTGCAAAATAGATGCCCGAAAACATAAGTCCCCGCCTTAGACAGCAGGGACTAACAATTCTTATAAATGGAGTCGAAGTCCAAGATCTTAGAGTGGGTGATATAGATCTTACATGTGCCCTCACTGACCTCTGTGCCCTCACTGACCTCTGTGCCCTCACTTCTTCTACCCTTTGTGCCCTCCATGGTCTCTGAAATGCGTAAGGAAACATAATGAAATGATATCTTTTCTTTTTTTTAAAGTAATGCCCATGTTCGTCGAACTTTTGACTAACACCATGTTCGTCGAAAGTTTGATGAACACATGCATTACTTTAAAAAAAAGGAAATTTTTCCTTCTATAATCTAACCAAGACAACTAAATATAATGCCTCGTCAAAAATTTAGGTCAAAAATAGGGGTTAAATGTACTAGTACAATATCTTGCAAGAAAAAAAAATTTAGACCAAAATCCTTCATGCCTCTAATCCTCTTCACCTTTTCCTTCAAGGACATAGGAATTTCCTTTCCATTTCCTTCTATAGTACCCCTGTCAGTGGAGCATTAATGGCTGCAACATCCAAGGTACCATCAGTCAGAAATCCACCTTCCATTGCTGCTACAAACTCGCCAACCTCTTTGCCTCACCAAAAATTTCTCCTCCTTGCCTCTATCCCTAGTCTTTTAGCAACTAATTGGACCACTCCTAGTCCCTAGACCATCTCCTATGGCCTCTTAACATACCTAAATGTTTTTCCACTTACAACTTTGTGGATAGGTACCTGCACCCATTTTTCTATCAAGGAAAACCAATAACAAATCATAGGGCTAGGTCCTGGTGTGGATTGCCTCCCTCAGCGGTCTACCCACACACTTAGGACCCACACACTCTTTTAATGTCCCCTTAGACTTATATTTTCCATGATTCTTTAATTCTTATTTATTTTTTCATTAGGTATTCCACAAACATTTAGGGCCTTCTTGGTATTTATGTTTATTCATTATTCTCCATGTCTCTTGAAAAAGAAAAGAATCCACCACATCTTCAATCTTTAAAATAAAAAAAGTACTAATAATAGCCATAACAATAGAATCCTACAAATGATGCAAAGAATAAAGAAATATTTGGCATTTCTCAACCTCATCAATATTAACACTAATAGATGTCAATTGAGACACCGACATATTTAATACTTCCAGGAGATCTATACAAATAGTGTAATGTATCCTTTTCAAAATAAAGCCACTACCAAATACAATCAAAAGTAACCTAATTCACAAAATTTAATTCACCATTACTATTAAATTAAGAAAAAGCACAAAAAATAAGAAATACAATTAGTGTCTCTTTTTTATATTCCTCTGACAATCATCCTCCTTACAACTGAAAAGAAAAACCTTCTATCTCCTAGACTTCCCTCCAAGAAGAACCTTAAAATGAACTTACTATTTCTAGCATTATTTTTTATTTTTAAAAAGTTTGTTTTCTTACTCGTAGTGTTAACAAACTTCTCGTTTATTTGTACCTCACTATAGAAGGACTAGTTATTGTCTAAGTTCTAAAATAATTACATACTCAGGTCTGATTTTAGATTAAAAAATAAAATGTAAAAACTCAGATAATTTTTATAACCTAATTTGTGGCCTCACCTGAAGGAATTCAACCTCTGAAAAGTGTCGATATGTCATCCAAATGAATAGATTCAAATAGAAACTTTTTTACTCTTCAAGATGCTTCTCCATGTAACATTTTATCCTAATCAAACCCTTGAGTTAAAATTTATAACCTTTGAAAGTCTTTGCATCACAATCAAAGAAAACACAGTCAAGAAATATAGGGAATGGTGAGGTTGAAGGAATTGCCTAATCAAATTAGAAAAGCCACCTTTCCATCATCATTGAAATAAAATCATTAAAAAAATTAAATTAAATCATGGAAATAAAATGTATGGGATTCATAAAGGATTCAAAAGGAAATGAAATCAGATAATATTTTCAATGAGAAAGATTTAAAGTGACAATCAACCTGTAGTTGTTGGCTAAGAAAAAAAATGAAGTCTCTTTATTTGGCTATAGTACTATAATGTACATGGAAATGGGATCTAAACCTAAAATGCAAACTAGGAATCAAACCTCATCACATAAATTACAATGGAGACCAACCAATAGGATGAACTATAAACCCATGAGAGAGATGGATACAATATTTTTATTGTTCTCCCATTCACATTTTAATTTGATTTGGATGTGATTGGAAAGTGACAATGCAAAAACTACGATAAAAAGTGCAATATTAACAATAATCAACATACACACAAAAAATGCATATTTGAGAATTAACTATGATATATACAACTAGAAAGAGGATGCAAAGAGGAATTTATGTATGAAAATTGAGCTTAAATTGGAAGGATTACTTTTTTGCTTTCATAGTTGTTTATGTGTGCTTGGTTTAGAACATAAGTCAAAATAGTCTCAAGACCCTTCAAATAGACTCTAATCCCACTTTCAAGACAAGTTGCTACGACTATGGTGTTAGGTTCTATTGTCCTAAAAGACTATATGGTGCTAGGTTCTCTAGCCCACTTATGAATAGTACCAAATTATTCCTATATATATTCTATATGATCTTATGCCTTAGATATGGACCTAGAATTTTTGACATGAACTAGTACATATAGAGAAAATATAGTGTTTGTATTGTGTAACGGATTGCCATAGTCAAGTCCTGACTTTGGAATCAACCAAACAACAATGATGACATGAAAATAATATCTTAGATCTCAATTAAATGCTTGAATTGAAATTATTATATCGTTAACAGATGATGTAGTGCTCTTAGAATAAGTCCTCCGAATGTTGATACAAAAACATGATGAATCATCAGAAAATCCACTATAAATTTATAATTGAAGATTCGTTGATGTACAACTTGTTTCTCCTTGAAGCTAATCTACTCTTGAGAAGAATATTTATTCTTGAATGAACTTGTAGACTTGATGTGAGGGTATGTGCACCAAGTTGTGAACCAAAAAGGGGGGTATAAGTGGACACATTTTTTCTAAAATCAGGTAAACCTGAACTTGGAATAGACGTTTGAGGGTCATGCACTCAAAATAAGAATATGTGTAAAAAATAAAAATTGTAGTAATTTGGATCTAGTTTCTAAAAATACTAATTTTTTAAAAACTCGATAAGATTAAGAGGGTCAAACCTCACGCGCACAAAAACCTGTTCCTGATTTTTTCAGAAAAACATAACATTGTTGTTTTCATACGCTGTACAAAAGATATAGTTATATTCAGTATTTTTCAAATCCCTTTGCTAGGATGATAGGTAAGAGTGAGATCTAAAAGTTGTGTATTTTTTGTAATTTTCTAATGAGTATTTTTTTTCTGTGATTTTTTGAAATGACCGCATCCTAAAAATTTTGTACCTATTCGTGCGTTGGGCATAACTTGCATCAAAATAATCAAAAATGAATTTTTTTTAAAAAAAAGTGTATAGAATCAAGTGTAGAAAAATAATATGTAATTTATTTGTAATTTGGTTAAGTATATCAAAAGTTATTAAAACAATGGTAGACATATGTCTGTGAGGACTGTCAAGACACTGGTAAAGAAAATTAAAGTTTACTATGCTAATGTTGTCCAAAAATAGAAACATTTATATGGATAGAAAGCTAAGAAGACATATGAGATTATGGTGAAAATTATAGAGCTACCCTCTTGACAATTGCAAACCTGATGAAGATAAAGTTGAGAATTTATCTTACAAGATGAAAAAATGTCTAAAAGAACAAAAATGGAGGGAAAATGAGCCTCCAAGCCTTTGGGTCATTTTCCAAGCCTCTTCCCAAGCCATAAACTGATCGGGTTTCAAAATTTAAAATAACCCGATCGGGTTCTGAAAATAAAAAAGTATGTTTTAAACTCCTACATAACTCGATCGGGTTCTGCGGATTAAAATGCACAATCTTCACTTCTTCAAAACCCGATCGGGTTATGAAGAAGTAAAAATTATGCATTTTACTCTCTCTCTCTCTCCTCCTTTGCTCTTAGTTTTTCAAAACCCGATCGGGTTTTGAGGAATTAGGAGCATTGAGCCTTTATGTTCACATAACCCGACCGTGTTCTATTGAATTAGGAACTTTGCTTGCTTCAATGGTCTTAAAATAATCTTTGCAAGTTTTCCTGAGGTCCCACTACTATTTTTTGGTTCTTTTGTGCCACTAACAAAGAGGTTTTCACTTTTTTGCATGTTTTTTATTTGCAATGATTGAATTTTGTTGTTTATTGGTGTTTTTAATGTTATTTTACCATTGTAAGTTCTCATTTCAAGAAAATGGTTGATTTGTTCTTATTTTTTGATTTGATGTTCACATGTTATTCTATGTTCATGATTTATCCGTAGGGTTCATTCAATACGAACAATGGGAAAGAATAAAAGAGGAACAATTAAACAATGAGAGACAGAAAAAGAAAGACAAAGGGAGCGCATGAGGAGAATATGACAAGATACATCATCAAATGCATGCAATGTAAGTGATGAAAATCAAAATTTTAATGTTAATATGACAAATGCACCTAATTCATCTAATGCACCATTTCAATTTGATGTCATTAATAAACAAAATGCACATAATGAAACTGAAAATGTTCAGCATACACCAATTAAAATGATGGGGATAAATGCACCTAATTCATCTAATGAAAATGTAGAGCATGCAGCTGTGTTAACACCTCCTAGAATAATTCGTAGAAAGCCAAAGTTTCTAATTGACATTGATGAAAATATTTTGAGGCCAGTGCATGATAAAATGTCAGAAAGAAATCGTAGAAGAATTGTTAAAAATATTTGGAATAACTATTTTGAAAAATTAAATCAAAGTGGAAGATGTCAAGTAGTTTTTGAAATGATTAAGAATCCAAAATTTAGAGAGACAATGAGAATTGTGGGTTTGAGAACATCTGAAAATAGTACTGAGAGAACCATTGTGAGAAATATATTTGATGCATACCAATCCATTGGTTCAAAATCATGCAGTAAAGATGCTAATGTTACTCAACGTGTCCTCACATCAACTATAATGGGAAAGGAAATGAAAAAATCTTGTGTAGTAAGCAAAACAAGCAAGTCATTAAGGATAGGTAGATCAACATTATAGAGAGCCTTACATAGGCGAGACAAAATTGAGGATCCAAACACTAATTCTCTTTGGTCTGTCTCAGGTAGGCTCCCACGCAAGGATAAGGTTGTTGTTGATGCATTAAGAACATTAATTGAAAAATTTTGGCATGACAACACAAGGGTTTCACCCAACCAAAGAGATGTTTCTAGGAGGAGAATCAGATCTACAAATCATATGCCACATCCAAAACACTTTTTGGATATGACACAAACACAATTTTATGAAAGATTCCTACAAAGATTTCCTCAAATTAAAATTAGTCAAAGATTTTTTTAAATGACAAAACCCTTTTACGCCAAGATTAATCATGCGCGCACCACATGTTGTTACAGGGTACATATTGAATTTTGCATGCATTATGATATATATCATCATGTTTGTTGTACTTTGCACACTAACACTATTTTGCAAGAATGTGGTCTTCAATCACCTCCTACATCATCAGGAGATTTTATGTCAAGTGTATTATCCAATCGAAATGATGGTTGTATCTATTATAATATGATGTGTTTGAATGGATCTTGTAGTGCATGCGGTGGTATGAGAAAGTTGCGGATATGTCACCATCTAGAGAGCACAAATGAGATAAAAAAATACACTAGTTTCTTTTGGAAAATACAAGACAGTAACTTCTGGTCGGAAAGATGGAAAAGAACTTAAGAGGTGTGAGTTAGTGAAAAATGATATATGCGTAGATGATTTTATAAAGATATTTAAAGAGGAACTAGTTTATGAGTACATACGTCATTCACATAGAGCTAGGTGGTTGGATGAGCAATTCAAGATATGTAAGGACACTTTTCCCCTTGGTACTATCGTCTCCATTGTTAATTGCTGAGAATTATACACTTAAACCTTGGAATGAAGTGCAAGCATTGTATTTCCATTCTATACAAGTGATGATATTTGTACATATAGCATTCTTTCATGCACATGATAGCACAAACATAGATAGAAAGGTTTTAAGAGAGTATCACTTCTACATCAGTGACGATCATACACATTCATCAGATTTTGTGCAAGGTTGCTTCAAAGTTATCTATGAGAATTTAAGGGAAAGAGGTATTGAGTACAACCAACACATAATATGGTCAAACAATTGCACCTCACAATTCAAGAATGTAAGGATATTCTATTGGTTGAGTAGGATGCATGTGACAAGTGACGTTCAACATTTTTGTAATTTCACCGAGGCGGGGCACGGAACAGGCGAGCATGATGGTGTGGGTGCATGTGTAAAAAGAGCTCTTTCCAGAGAGGAATTGAAGTACAAAGGTGGTGCAGAGTTAATAAATGCAGAAACAATTGTATGATGGTGCAACTCTATGATGGGAGCAGGTAATGAAGGTAAGTATATGGTTAATATATTTTTTTGGTTGATAGGGGAGTTTAACATTGAAAACTATCTAGATTTTTGTACACTTACAGGATCAAGTGACAGGCACTCATTTAGAAGTTCAAATGCAGCATCATGTTGGGTATTTATACTAGATTAATGACATGTTTTTTCTTGTCTTGTATGAATTTTGTGTGGGAGGAATGAAAATCAAAAGAGTGGGTTGACAAATGGTCTTACAAATTTTTGCAACCGCTTGATACATATCAACTTCCTAGAGTACTACAATTGAACCAGTTTGAAGCATCAACGGATTTTGATCACATATCTGACCTAGTTGAACCAGGTAATTTGTCAATTTATTCTTCATTTTGAGATGGACTCTGTTGAACCTACTTGAAATCATTTTATTAGGTGGTTAAGTTTTTAGGGTGCTAACTTATTTCTCTATAAATTACACGTCATGTATATGCAGTTGTTGCAGATGAGAACAATGAGGAAGGGACTGATTAATTTTTGTGTCGTTGAATTGAGGGAAAAAAGGAAATTGACAACTACAGTCATTGATGGAGAGGGTATTGAGTACTCAATAGGATCTGTTGTTATGATAGAGACATGGATTAGAAGGTACACTATCAAAATATAATGTGTTCTTGTTTGATGACTTTGAGACCTCTTGTGTGTGGTAAAATGTGCAACTAGAATCTGCAACCAAACACTTCAACAAACCATTACATCAAAAGGGGTTAGAAAAACATAAGATCCAAAGCATGATCAAAACCCTTAGAAATCAGCTTATTGCTTCCTAGTTGAAGTGAGTGTGATTCTCGTGTTTGTCCATCAAATTAGAAAGAGAAATCAGTGACTTGACTACTCCAAAATGGAAGATTCAATGCAATATGGAGCAAGATGCATAGACTTGCATGCTTTGCTCTTGGAAGCTTGAAAATGAGAATGCATAGAATATCAAATGAAATGCATAGAAACTATGATAAATGAAACTAGAATGCAATATTTAAACTAGAAATGGAAAGAACAATGCATCTAGATTAAGCTATGAGATGAGAACTAGAATGCCATTAAGCTAAGAAATGAAGTTAACAATGCAATAAATGTAAGAAACTAGCATGAGAGTAAATAAACTATGAATGCACTATGAAATCTAAGATGAAAATAGCATCATAATTCCATTCCAAATCTTCTTACAATTTACTAGCATCTCTCTCCAAAATATATCAAGTCTAGCTATGAGCAAAGGGAGCTATCCCTTTTATAAGAGATTTTAAGGAATGAGTGGTTGAGATTAAGAGGAAAAAGAATTTGATCAATGGTGGAGATGCAATTCCTCTCAATCCATGTGAGATGAGAAGGTGATTTTGATTGGCCAACTTATGAGGAGAATAAGACAAAAAATCTTGTGCCCTCATCTGCAACACCATTGAATGAAAATGGTGAGATATGCTCTGTTTGGAAAGTTGATGAATAAAAAAATAATTGGACTCCAAGGGGGTTTTCTATAACACCCAATCCTAAAATGAATATGTGGGTACATTGAATAATATGATGATAGATGTTACTACTTTGCTATTGAATGTATGTAACATCATTTCTATGTAACAAGAGTTTTTCTTTGTGATTAAAACTCTATATTAAAATGATGACATGAATGTACAACTCTATATTATGAATTAAAATGTATTAATTCTTGCACATTTCCCCTAAATTTTCATGAAATAAAATCTGAAAATACAAATAAAAAAATCAAACATTAATTTATAAGTTGATCACATCTAAGTTGGGATAGCTTATCAAGATTTTTGAAGGGTAATGATCTTTAAATATAATTATTTTAGTTATATTATCTTTTTTTTAAAGTTCTTATCAATTTTTTTGAAGGGTAATAATATTTAAATATAATTATTTTAGTTCTATTATCTTTAAATATAATGTGGGAGCTCATCCTCTTATTACACAACTAAGGCTCAAACTGGCAAGCACATTAGGTTCCAAAGGCACAAGCCCGCAATCACAATTTCCTAGCAGAGGTTTGAAACTTGGTGGGGACAACAGCAACAACACAACTTAACCAAACACCAAGTGGTGAACCCTTAGTTATATTATATTTTTCTCTTATATTATTTGTTGAATTTTTTACATAAATTGAAGGGTTATTAATCTTTCTATTATTTATAATCTATATGGTGTTTTCGGTCTTGATGTGTTAAAATGATGTAGAATTTGTAAGCTATATTCTTTTAATTCAATAACAATTAATAAAAGACACAAAATTTTGAATCAAATAAATAGAGAAAAATACTTAGAAAATATATGAAGTATTTGAATATCTTTATGACTCATAAATAGAGTAATTCTTAACAAATAAATTAAATAATCTATAGGTATACAAATCATAAATTGGACAAAATTGATAAATCAATGACCATAAAGCTATTCCCACTCAGGACCTAGCATCCTTATACAACTCTCAACATCTAGGATCTTGATAATCCAATCTACTTACATTAAAAATTTAGAGGAAAATTTCAATGTAAATCGACAACGCAATTTGTTTCCATTCACAAAACAAATCAACTCCCAACTAATTAATCAAATCTATTCTTCAAATACTATCTTGCTCATTTTCCTGGTAGTCTAGATACCCTATAAGATGTTATTCATAACTTCCCAACAAGACATCATGTTAAACATCTATTTAGTGGAGTTTTTCACCACCAGGCCCTCTAAACTATATCCAAAATGCAAGGAAATCCAATGGTTAGATCAAAAGTTGTGGTCTTTGTCCCGAGACCCATTTTGACTGTCTTAAATCAGGAAAGCACATCCTTGTTTCCTACTAGGGCGTCATATTTATCACCCAATACTTAACCAAATAAAAAAACACCATACTCAAATTAAATCCCTCTAGGTCTACTTTCAGAATATTTAAACCATTAATTTTTCCAATGGTGAAATCATAATATACTTGCAAACCCTTGCTTGACACTCCATTGAAGGGGTTTTACAACCAGTCTTCACCAAAAACGTCATAACTTTCACAATTCTTCATAAACTTAATCCAAACCAAAATAAAATAAATTTTTCTCAAATTTATTTCTAACGAATCTAATTAGAGGTCTCAACTCTTTGAGATGTGTTCGTACCACTCATTGCAACATAACTATTTTCAGGAATCCCAAATCTACAAATACCAACTTTCACAAAAAACTGCATAGCTTTCTCCAAAGTTGATGAAATTTGATAAAACCAAAAGCATAAGAAATAGGATGCATTCTAATATTCAAACATTACAAATATACAGGGTTTCCAGATTGTATATGGTCGTACAAGGCCTAGAAACAATAACTTAGCACAAGAAACCAATCATAATGCAAGATTCAAACACACTCAATTATTCCAAAATGTTCTCCCCTTTGTCTACTCTGATTTGAATGACCAATACAAAATATTTATATATATTTGGAGATTTATAACCTTCCCAACTAACCATTACATCATTTTTGGTGCAAATGTTGAAAAATTGCATTTTTGCAACATTGCACTCTTTACAACTTTTATGTATTTTTCCGTTTTGACACTCAATGGTCTTATAACTTTATCAAATCCTTCTAAAACATTTTCAAATGAAATATTTAATACCTTTTACATAATCTTTATCCTTTTCATGGCCTTTTATACATTTTGGACCCTTTGACCAAACTAGGTCTTCAATGGGCAACTATGCAACTTTTACAAAATGGCTCAAGTAGCCTTACATTATGACTTCATTGGATACAAATAAACTAAAATACATTCCAAATGTATTAAAATACTTTCAAATGGTTCATGCATAGGTCCTAGTGCTTTTCCTTGTGCCTAGGTGCTCCTACACCATACTCTTGACCTTCAAAAGTTTCCAAGTCCCTTGGAAACATGGAGCCAATATCCTGCAAGAAAAAAAAATTAAACCAAAATCCTTCATGCCTCTAATCCTCTTCACCTTTTCCTTCAAGAACACAGGACTTTCCTTTCCATCTCCTTCTATAGTGCCCTTGTCAGTGGAGCATTAAAGGCTGCAACATCCAAGGTACCATCAGTCAGAAATCCACCTTCCATTGTTGCTACAAATTCACCAACCTCTTTGCCTCACCCACCAGTTCTCCTCATTGCCTCTGTCTCTGGTCTTTTGGAAACCAATTGGACCACTCCTTGTCCCTAGATCATCTCCAATGGCCTCTTAACAGACCTACATTTTTTTCCACTTACAAATTTGTGGATAGGTACCTGCAACCATATTTCTATTAAGAAAAACCAATAACAAATCATAGGGCTAGGTCCTGGTGTGGATTGCCTCCCTCAGCAGTCTACCCACACACTCAGGACCTACACACTCTTTGACTATCCCCTTATACTTATATTTTTCATGCTTCTTGAATTCTTATTTCTTTTTTCATTAGGTATTCCACAAAAATTTAGGTCCTTCTTGGTATTTATGTTTATTCGTTATTCTCCATGGGTAAGTGCAAGAAGTTGAGTCCACTTCTAGAGGAAATTTTTGCGTGCGAAAACTACTTTTGTAAAAAGATATTTTCTAAAGAATTTTTCCACCAAATTAAAACCCATTTTAGATATGATTACATATATTATAAATACATAGTTTATTTTTAAATTGGACTAAGTTTTTTAATTTTTTTAATATTTATAATAAAATAGCTCAATAAGCGTGAAATAATAGGTTTCCTTATTTTTTATTACACTAATTTATTTTCATAATTTTTTGAAAAAAATAAATTATATGACATCAAACTACAGATAATTCTTTTCACTTTGAAAAAAAGAAAAACTCAAAAATGATGAGTTTAGGTCAACTTATGCTTGTCATACACGAGGGGTTTTCAAAATAAAAATTACGCCCAATAATAAAATAGTAGAAAAAAATATATTCAGTAAAAAATTACAAAAAAATATGTTCATCAATCTTGAATGTCTTAAAAGTGATATTTCAAAAGGATTCAAAAAAATACTTTCATTTAGGTCAAATTATGGTTGTCGTACATATGCATGGTGTTAGAAATAACTGAGAGGGGGGGTGAATTAGTGGCCTCAAAAATTAATCCAATAATCAACCAAATATATATATATATATATATATATATATATATAATTTCCCTCAGCTATTTTCAGTCCTACAAGATGTATGCCTTGTTCAGTTCTAGCAAATGTATACTGCTCGGTGAATATATTATTTATCCTTTTTCTAAGCTTTACCGAAATGCAATAAATAAACTTAGTGTTTACTGATCAATCCAATTTTAGTAATGTGTAAAGAAAAACATCAAAGCCATGAACCATATACACATTTTACACTTAGATTTTTAACGTGGAAACCTTGTTAAGGGAAAAAACACTTGGGATCGGTAACCCAAAATTTTCCCTCTTCTGAAGTGAGCTCGGTGAAGAGCCAACCTTGTTAAAGGTTACAAACACACTGTTTAGTGTGACCTTGTTAGAGGATTTAAAACTAACAATTTATCACTTGACCTAGCATTCACTATTTTATCAACATGAAAACCTTTTGATACTTCTTAGGATGTATCTCAATATAATAAGGATGGTTAAATCCCACTCGGTTAAGAGATTTTCTGAATCAATGGCTAAACTAAAATAGTAAATGATCTGTTCAACAATACAACTTAACTTGCAGATTTTCAGATCTATTGTAAGTCCATAATACCTCTCTGATCAATATGCTCTTCAATTCCTTTTCTCCCCTCTGTCTTCTTTTTGCTCAGTGAATGTTGTTGCTTCTTTGTTTCTTGGTGTCCGTATATTTTTTGGCTATGTTCCTCAGCCTATATGATCAGATCTGCATGAATATTTCTATGTTCACCAGAATTATACTTAGCATTCCTCTTTTTCTATTCGATGGATATTTGATATCTCTCTCCCTTTTGGATATTTCATATGGATATATTCCTCTCCCTTTGACAACAATTCCAAACAAAAATATATTCCTCTCCATTTCTCTTGTCCATCAACAATACAAATCTATGATCAGATCTGCATGAAGATTTCTATGTTCACCAGAATTATACTTAGCATTCCTCTTTTTCTATTCGATGGATATTTGATATCTCTCTCCCTTTTGGATATTTCATATGGATATATTCCTCTCCATTTCTCTTGTCCATCAACAATACAACTCTGTAGTAGCCAATATATCTCTGGTGTTCGGTTCTGATTAGTACCTTTTTGTATTGATGTGTCATTTCAGTCCTTATCTCAGCTTGCATCAACATGATTGATCTTCTGATAATGTGTAGGCTGATGCAGGCTCTTAGTCATCTTAGTGACCAGTAGACAAGGGTCAGACCCCTAATCTCTTCCTCAGGTACTCAAATGTATCTTTTGGAAGTGGCTTTGTGAATATGTCTACTAATTGTTCTTTTGATTGCACATATTCTAGTATCACCTCTTTCTATTGTACTTGTTCCCTTAAGTAATGATACTTGATAGCTATGTGATTTTTTTAGCATGCATCACTAGGTTCTTTGAGATGTTGATAGCACTTGTATTATCACAATAGATAATCATCGGATCAAGGATTTCTATGTTCATACATTTCAGCAATTGCTTGATCCATGCAATGTTAGAGCAATTTGCAGCAACAACCACATATTCTGCTTTTGCAATTGAGTGAGATATGCATCCTTTCTTTTTACATATCCATGTGACAAGTATGTCACCCATAAAGAATGCTCCTCCTGTTGTGCTCTTTCTATCATCCATGTTTCCAGCCCAATCAACATCGGTGTAGACTTGTAGCTCAAATTTGCCTTCTTTTTTATACCACAAGCCATAGTCTTTAGTATTTTTGAGATATCTTAGAATTCTTTTGACACCATTCGTGTGTGATTCTTTGTGATTAGCAGAGAATATTGCAAGTTTACCAATTGCATGTGCTATATCTGGTCTAGTATGTACAATATACATTAGTTTTCCAATCATAGATCTATATAAGGTCTGACTTACCTCTATTGACATGTCTTCCTTTGTCAATATGCATTTGGTTTTCATCAGTGTTCCAACTGGTTTGGAGTCCTCCATTTTGAATATCTTCAAAACTTCTTTGATGTATTTGGATTGTGTGATGTAGATCCCTGCATCCCGTTGAAGAATCTGTAGACCAAGAAAAAATTTGATCTCTCCAAACATTGACATATCAAACTCTTTTCTCATTTCATCAGCAAATGATTTACATAACATATCGTTACCTCTAAATATGATATCATCAACAAATATCTCAGGCAATCAAAATCTTATCATCAGTGTCTCCTTTTAAATATAGCTTAATGTTATCACTTATTCTAATGAATCCAATACTAATGAGATAAGAGTGAAGTCTCTCATATCATTCTCTCTATGCTTGTTTCAATCCATACAAGGCTTTGTGTAGTGTACAAACCATGTTCATCTTGTTAGGATCAATAAACCCTTCAGGTTGTTCAATGTATACCTCCTCTTCTAGTATCTCATTTAGAAATGCAAATTTTACATCTATTTGGTATACTTTGAATCCTTTGAAAGTAGCATAAGCAATTAGAATTCTTACTCCTTCTAGCCTTGCAATGGGTGCAAATTTTTCTCCATAGTTGATACCTTCTTCTTGTGCATACCCTTTGCATACCAGTCTTGCTTTGTTCCTTGTGAATTCTCCATTCTCATTCAGTTTGTTTCTGAATATCCATTTGGTGCCAATGACATTTTTGTCACTCGGTCTAGGTACCAATGTCCATGTTTTATTCTTCTCAATCTGTTCAATCTATTCATTCATTGCACTAACCCATTCCTGATTCTCAAGTGCAGTATTAACAGATTTAGGCTCAAAATCACAAATCAAACATCTAGTGTTAAGTGACTTACTTCTTGTTCTCATTCCAACTCTTTTATCTCCAATGATCTGGTTCTGTGGATGGTGTCTTCTGACATATTTAGTAAGCACAAGTTCAGATCTTTGTTCATCATCATGATCACCATTTTGATCTTGATTGTGATTTTCATCACTTGGGTCTACATTCTGATCATTTTCTTGATTTTTTGTGTGCAGCCTGATGCTCGGTTGCATTGTTCTAACGGTCAGTGGCGTTACATTGTTTCTCGGGCAGAGTGTCAGGTTCATCAATGTAGAAAAATCTGTTTTAGTCTTCTAGTTCCTTTCTTCTTTCTCTTTTTTTTTTCTCAGCAAATTCATCCACTTTAACATTTGCACTTTCAATGATTTTGTTAGAGGATTTGTTAAGAAATTTATAAGCTTTGCTTTTGGTAGAATATCCTAGAAATATTCCTTCATCACTTTTGGAGTCCATCTTTCCATTTCTATCATCTTTCAAAATATAAAATTGACTTCCAAAAATTCTAAAGTAACTCACATTGGGTGTGTATCCATACCATAGCTCATAAGGTGTCTTATTGGTGTCTTTCTTCAATTGAACTCAGTTCAGTGTATAGACAACGGTACTTACAGCTTCCCTCTAGAATTTTTGTGTGATGTATTTCTTAATCATTAGTGTTCTGACACAATCAACAATTGATTTGTTCCTTCTTTCAACAATCCCATTTTGTTGTGGTGTTCTTAGTGCAGAAACTTGTCTTGTAATTCCATGCTCATTACAAAAGTTATGTGAATTCATCATAAATAAATTCTCCTCCTATATCTGATCTTAAGCATTTTAGTTTTTTTCCACTTGTTTTTCAACTATAGATTTATACCATTTAAACATCTTAAATGCTTCTGATTTCTCTCTTAATAACATGATAGTCATCATCCTAGACTAGTCATCAACAAATAGGATGAAGTATCTATCACCATAATAGCTCTTTGTTCTCATTGGTCCACATAAGTTAGTATGGACTAACTCTATAATAGCGTTAGATGTGTAGGCTTTTCTCTTGAAACTAGACTTTGTCATTTTTCCTTTTTGACAATTCTTACACATGACATGATCAAATTTTGACATGCTCGGTAAGCCTCTTACCTTTCTCTTCTTGCTTATCCTAACCATGTTGTCAAAATTCACATGACATAACCTTTTATGCCACAACCATATGTATTCATTTCTAGCCAATAAACAAGTGGTCTCAATCTTATCAAGAGAGAATAGGTTACCTTTTGTTTGTTCACCAATACCGATCAACCTTCATGTTTCATTGTAGATCTTTGCATTTTTTTTCTCAAATGCGGCTTGGTGACCTGTATTATTCAACTGTGAAACACTCAATAGATTATAGTTAAGTCCTTTCACCCAATATGCATTTTCACATATGATCAGATTATTCAACATGATGGTTCATTTACCTTCAATTGGACAAGGTGAGTCATTACCCATTCTTACTGATCCACCATTATAATATTCAAAAGTTTCAAATTTTTCCTTATCTCCATTCATATGGTGAGTACAGCCACTATCAATAATCCAGACATCATTTTTACTAACCTTAGATATGAGTGCAGTTTTAACATAACTTTCTTCTTCGTGTGAATCATCCTTCATAGCAACAAATACTACCTCAACATATTCATCAAATTCAGTTTCATTATTCTCAGCTTTGTTCTCAACCAGTTAACAAGCCTTCTTTCCTTTTTCCTTGTAGTCTCAGTTATCTCTTTTGTTAGATTGTCGGTTGCTTCGGTAATCTCGGTCATCACTTCTGTCAAACTTATTTTCATAAGATATGTCATTGTTTCTTTCATCTTTTCTCTTAATAGGGCATCTAGCAGCAAAGTGTCCAATTTCTTTGCAATTAAAATAGACCAATGGTAGTTTACCTTTGTATCTACCTTTACCTCTTTGCAATGTTCTAGCCATTAGTCCTTCATTCTCATCAATTTCTTGTTCATCACTATCACTTTCACTATCATTTATCATTGTGTGTCTATGAATTGATTTACTTATCTTTAGAGAAGATTTGAATGCAAACTCAATAGTTGGTAAGAAACTATTGTCGTAGTTATTCATCTCAAATAAAATAAGTCTACCAATCAAACTATAAAGAGTAACATTGTTACCAGCTACTACTCTCATTTCTTGAATTGTAGATACTCTAATAGCATAAACGAGTAGTAAGGTTCTCATAATTTTACTTACCACTATTTCTTCTTCAAGTACACCTCCTACTCCTTGAATAGCATTGACAACTTCCTTGATTCTTCTACTATACTGAGTGATGTTTTCTCCTTCTTTCATTCTTAGGTCATCAAACTTTCCTCTTAGGCTTTCAGCCTTAGCTCCCAACACATTTGTATCTCCTTCATGTACTATCTTGATTTTGTCCCACATTTTCTTTGCAGTGGTGCATGTCTTGACATCTTCAAATTCAGCATCAAATAGTGAAGAAGCAAGTTCTATCATCATAGAATTGTGTTCATATTTCTCTCTCAATTGATCAACTGTCGGAGGTCCAGTTGGTAAAACAAATTCAATATCCAAGTATTGTCTGACATCATTTCCAATAACTGATAGGTGGAGTCTTATCCTTCTTTTCCATGATGAAAAGTTGTCTTTGTTCAACTTAGGCACATCCATTTTACTCATCTTGTGATCTTTAGCTTGAGTCTTGAAAGTCCCTTCCAATAACACTAGCTCTGATACCAATTTTTAGAAATAACTGAGAGGGGGGGGGGGGG
>MU227214.1:526895-541844 GCA_018584345.1 Thuja plicata
AAAATATATATATATATATATATATATATATATATATATATATATATATATATATATCACATATATAATTTCCCTCATCTATTTTCAGTCCTACAAGATGTATGCCTTGTTCAATTCTAGCAAATATATACTACTCGGTGAATATATTGTTTATCCTTTTTCTAAGCTTTACTGAAATGCAGTAAATAAACTTAGTGTTTACCGGTCAATCTTGTTTTAGTAATGTGTAAAGAAAAACATCAAAGCAATGAACCATATACACATTTGACACTTAGATTTTTAACTTGGAAACCCTGTTAAGGGAAGAACCACTTGGGACCGGTAACCCAAAATTTTCACTCTTCTAAAGTGAGCTCAGTGAAGAGCCAACCGTGTTAAAGGTTACAAACACACTGTTAAGTGCAAACTTGTTAGAGGATTTAAAACTAAGAGTTTATCACTTGACCTAGCATTCACTTTTATGTCAACATGAAAACCTTTTGATACTCCTTAGGATGTATCTCAATATAATAAGGATGGTTAAATCCCACTCGGTTAAGAGATTTTCTGAATCAATGGTTAAACTAAAATAGTAAATGATTTGTTCAACAATACAACTTAACTTGCAGATTTTCATATCTATTGTAAGTCCATAATATCTCTCTGATAAATATGCCCTTCAATTCCTTTTCTCCCCTCTGTCTTCTTTCTTCTTGGTGAATTTTGTTGCTTCTCTGTTGCTCAGTGTCCATAGATTTCTTGGCTTTGTTCCTTAGCCTATATGATCAGATCTGCATGAAGACTTTTATCTTCACCAGAATTATAGTCAACATTCCTATTTTTTATAATGAATAGATTATCTCTTATATAGACATGATTTCACCATTTCAATGTCCTTGTCTTTCTTGTTCTTGACATGATCCGTAAATCTCGCCATGCATTTTCTTTAAAGATTTGCTTTAGTTTTATCCTGTAGATTTCCCCTTGACAACTGGGAATAAAAATAGCTTTAAATATCTTGCTTATTTGATCGATGAAAAAAAAGTAATCAATTAGTTAACTCTAATTATAGCTCCTTCCAGCTAAGTATTTTGTTGTTTCTTAACTCCAATTGATTTCAGTGATCATCTCTCAGTTTACTCGGGTTCCTCTTTCTTGGGTATCATTGTACATCGGTGTTGTCTATCCATCAGGAAATATTGTGAACTTTAGTTATGATCGGGGTTTCTTTTCTCGGTATACACTATGACTTGCTTGGGTTTCTCTATCTGTCACTATGCACTGTCCATCGGTGTTTACTGTCACTCAGTGTACACTAGCTTTTCATGTTTACCGATAACATAAACTTTATCTCTTTGATTTCCTGAATTTTATGACAATATGTATATGACCAATAATAACATATTAGATTGACATCAAATGATAATACCATACATTAACTAATTTAATGTCTTGCATTAACTTTTTGGAGCTTGGTGATCATCAACTTTGTCATCTTCAAACATTCAATCAGTTATAGTTGCTAGCATGGAAGGTCCCAAAAAGGTTATTTTTAAATAGTTATTTTTGGAAACACCTAGTGAAATCCAATTTCTATTATCTGGGTATTAATATAAATTACATATTGGGAAACTAGACTTTGAGTACTACATTTCATATTACTGACTTTTCTTAAGATTCAATCTTTAAGTGCTTCAAATTCTTTGATCAATTGGGACAAATTTTAAAAAATAGAGAAAAGAGTTCCACTTTTTGGCCAAAAAGTGGACTCAACTTCTTGCTGGCACCCCCGTGTCTATTGAAAAAGAAAATAATCCACCACATCTTCAATCTTCAAAATAAAAAAAGTACTAATACTAGCCATAACAATAGAATCCTACAAATGATGCAAAGAATAAATAAATATTTGGCATTTCTCAACCTCATCAATATTAACACTAATAGATGTCAATTGAGACACCGACATATTTAATACTTCTAGGAGATCTATACAAATAGTGTAATGTATCCTTTTCAAAATAAAGCCACTACCAAATACAATCGAAAGTAACCTGATTCACAAAATTTAATTCACCATTAATATTAAATTAAGAAATAACACAAAAAATAAGAAATACACTTAGTGTCTTTTTTTTACATTCCTCTGACAATCATCCTCCTTACAACTAAAAAGAAAAACCTTCTGTCTCCTAGACTTCCCTCCAAGAACCTTAAAATGAACTTACTATTTTTAGCATATTTTTTTATTTTTAAAAAGTTTGTTTTCTTACTCGCAGTGTTAACAAACTTCTCGTTTATTTGTGCCTCACTATAGAAGGACTAGTTATTGTCTAAGTTCTAAACTAATTACATACTCAGGTCAGATTTTAGATTAAAAAACAAAATGTAAAAACTCAGATAATTTTTATAACCTAATTTTTGGCCTCACATGAAGGAATTCAACCTCTGAAAAGTGTCGAGATGTCATCCAAATGAATAGATTCAAATAGAAACTTTTTTACTCTTCAAGATGCTTCTTCTTTAATATTTTGGCCTAATCGAGCCCTTGAGTTAAAATTTATAACCTTTGAATGCCCCTGCATCACAATCAAGAAATATAGGAAATGGTGAGGTTGAAAGAATTGCCTAATCAAATTAGAAAAGCCACCTTTCCATCATCATTGCAATAAAATCATTAAAAAATTTAAATTAAACATGGAAATAAAATGTATGGGATTCATAGAGGATTCAAAATAAAATGCAATCAAAGAATATTTTCAATGAGAAATATTTAAAGTCGCAATCAACCTATAGTTGTTGGCTAAGAAAAAAAATGAAGTCTCTTTATTTGGCTATAGTACTATAATGTACATGGAAATGGAATCTAAACCTAGAGTGCAAACTACGAATCAAACCTCATCACATAAATTACAATGGAGAACAACCAATAGGATGAACTATAAACCCATGGGAGAGATGGATACAAATTTTTTATTGTTCTCCCATTCGCATTTTAATTTGATTTGGATGTGATTGGAAAGTAACAATGCAAAAACTATGATAAAAGGTGCAATATTGACAATAATCAACATACACACAAAAAATGCATATTTGAGAATTAACTATGATATATAGAACTAGAAAGAGGATGCAAAGAGGAAATTATGTATGAAAATTAAGCTTAAACTGGAAGGATTAATTTTCTAGCTGTCGTAGTTGTTTATGTGTGCTTGGTTTAGAACATAAGTCAAAATAGTATCAAGATCCTTCAAATAGACTCTAATCCCACTTTCAGGACAAATTGCTAGGACTATGTCGCTAGGTTCTATTGTCCTAAAAGACTATATGGTGCTAGGTGCTCTAGCCCACTTATGAATAGTACCAAATTATTCCTATATATATTATATATTCTCTTATTCCTTAGATATGGACCTAGAATGTTTTAACATGAACTAGTACATATAGAGAAAATATAGTGTTTGTATTGTGTAAGGGATTTCCATAGTCAAGTCCTGACTTTGGAATCAACCGAACAACAATGATGACATGAAAATAAAATCTTAGATCTCAAGTAAATGCTTGAATTGAAATGATTATATAATTGAGTGATGATGTAGTGCTCTTAGAATAAGTCCTCCAAATTTTGATACAAAAACATGATGAATCATCAGAAAATCCACTATAAATTTATAATTGAAGATCCGTTGATGTAGAACTTGTTTCTCCTTGAAGCTAATCTACTCCTGAGAAGAATATTTGTTATTGAATGTGTAGGATAAAATTTATTATTATTATTATTATTATTATTATTATGTTTGATTGATTAATGTTTAATTGAATGTGTTGTGATGGATGTGGGAAGATATGATTTCCCCCCTTTACCCTAAATTCATAAAGGGAAGATCCAAATTGATTAACCCTAAAGAAAGGATCAATGCATAAGTGAATCAACCTATTAAGAATAAAGATAAAGAGAAAAACCCTAAATTTCATTTTATAGAAAAGAGTGTGTAATAGATTTAGGAAGATTAAAACTTTAATTGAAATGAATTGAATACAAGTACTAACCTCAGAATGCAACAGATCTGAAGAATGTTATTTTCAGGTGTCTGCACCGAGTTTCTGTAAATTTTGCAACCAGATCTAGAACAAAAATGCAGAGACAAAGAAAACCCAAAAATATTTTTTGGATCTGGTTCAAGTATGATTTTGACCCAAAAATGAATGTCACCTTTGACCTGCATAGTTCGACAAAAAATCTATTTCTGGATCCTGAAATTTTGCCGAAAAGGGTATCTAGATCTGCACTCCAATTCGTTAATCTAAACCTATCCCTGCAAGAAAATTGGTTTGTTTGTTGGGGAAGGGGTTTTCCTTAATCAAACCCCAATTTAGGAATTAACCTTGAAATCAATAATTTAAATACAAAATGCTAGCAAGTAGAATAAGTAGATCTAACAATGAAGCTATGACAATATATATGCAATTATACTTCAAATGTAAACAAGTATGTTAATATGAAAGCTTTTTGACTCAACATAAAAAAAACCATAAATGTAACTCAAAACCTCCATGATTGTATGTTTGTAATCCACCTTGAAGGAAGAATGAATGAATCTTGAAGATGCACAAAGGATATTGAAGGAAGATCACACCATCATGTTGGATAGATCTAAGGTTTGGAATGATGAATCTTGAATGCTTGGCCAAATCACTTAAAAGGCTTGAATGCTTGAATCCTTGATCTTCAATGGAGAACTTGGATGCTTGAAATTATGTAGAAAAATAGATTCTTGATGATGATGATGATGATAATTTCTTGAGAATCACTTAGGTTAAAATGCTTGAGAAGTCTTAGATGTGCTTAGAATTTGCTTCATGAAAATGAGAGGGGAAGGCTTCCTTATATACAAATATAGGGCACAATCTTCTAGAGAGGCCGACATAGGAGAATTAAATTCCAATTAGGCCTATACCCCTAGAATTGGACCTATATTAAATATAATTTCAAGATTTGTTATTTCGAAACCCAAAACAGCCAACCTGGAAGCGGGAAATGAACTTTTGAATGACCCTCAACAACCGACAAACTTTCCAATTGGAAAGGGTGACCTGGGTCAAAATCAAGGTTGAACTTGACCTAGGTCAAGGTCAAGGTCAAGGTCTAATTTTACCTAGGTCAAGGTCTAGGTCGACCTTGACCCAGGGAGTCAGAACCCCTGGAAAATGTGTCAGGTGGGATAAATAGTGTCCGGAGAGGCCCAATCAGGGTCCTAAACAGGCACATAAGCTAGAGAGGGTGCAGAAATGAGAGGAAAAAATGATGATGGTCAAAAACACCCCCTAAGGAGGGCTAAACATTCTTAACATGGAAGTGCTTCTATTTTAATACGATGCATTAAGCCCCCACTTTAGCGGGAGTATGGAAATCGAACATACTCATGGTAAAGTTAGAAGAAAGACTCTAGTAGATCACAATGAGGTAGAACATCACTTAGTCAAGGACATGAGACCCAAGGCCAAGGATTCTAACTCAACATACATTCACAAGAGTATGAAAAAAAAAAAAAAAAAAGCCAAAAGACATAAAAGGAAAAGGGTTAGTACAAAACAAACCCAAATCATCTAGCAAAGGAAACCTTACTAAGAAACGCTTTCTTTACTAATATCATATTTGGAAAGCTATCATAAAAGGATAAATAATTATATAAGAAGGACAAGAGCAATACTATAAATAACATAGCTTCATGATCTAATCCTACTAGCATGAAAGCGAAAGAGAGAAAAGATAGAGAGGGTGATTACCTCGCCTAGTAAGATTCCCATCTTACCATGAATCACCAAGGAGGGAGAGCCTAACAGGTTCACCCATAAATTGTGCTTTGTAATTTTAATGCATCTTCTGACAGCTTTTGGAATACCCATAGATCCACATTCTTGTATAACCATGGAATATAAAATGGGTGTCTCTTCAGGATTTAGTAACTTATGTGTGTTTCCTTCCAAGGATTTAGCATATTGTAAATTGAAAATGTGTGTATTCTTTAGGATTTAGAAACTTATGTGTGTTACCTTCCAAAGATTTAGCAAAATAAAAAATAAAAAATAAAAATGTGTATCTCTTCAGGATTTAGCAACTTATGTGTGTTACCTTCTGAGGATTTAGCATGAAATAAACATAAAAATGTGTCTCTTCAGGATTTAGAAACTTATGCACATTACCTTATGAGGATTTAGCATATTGTAAAATGTAAACTATAGTATAAGGAGACACTATATATGCCCCCCTCCTTATCATGGCTACCTACTAAGTAGAATAAGGAAGAGAAAGAGGATACCTACTTCACAAGGTAAGGAGGTATCTTGTTTAAAAACAATGTACACTATATCCTTAGCGAAGAGTATTGACCCTTACATCTAAGAGCATAGATAATCGTGAAAAGGATATGTCACTTATGGAAAAAGGATCCTCAAAGAGGAAGATATCTTATCGGAAAGACCCCCATCATAGAGGAGTTCTTAGGATAAAATGTCATCTTCTAAAGAAAAGAAAAGAGGGACCAAAGATTCGATCATCAAGCCCCCTGTGATCAAGAGGAAGAGAATCTTGGAATGAAGGAATAAAAATCTAACCCAAAGCAAGAGAAAGAGTTTATAAAGAACATAATTTTCAAAATAAAGAATAGGTGATGACCTAGGACCATCGCCTTTCATAAAAAAAGGGTGTCCATAATAAAAACATAAATCTTTATAAGGAAATAGTGTTGCAAAATAAACAAATGCTACTAATCTAAGGAAAGTAAATCCTTAGATAGAGAGGAAGAAGGATCACCTTGCCCCCAGGGATGAAAGAAAGGGATTCCAAATGCAAAGATATCTTTGCAAAATAGATTTTTTTTAAAAATATATCATGGAAACTAGGGGAGAGTTATGGATGATTATACACAAAAGAAGAATATAGTATATCATAATACAAAAGCATAGGGATAAGATATTAGAAAGAATACCAATTAAGCTAAAAAAAAAGATACATGCTAAGAGCATAATGGATCCTAGAATATTGGAAGGAAATACCTCTTTCCCCCCAGTTAAGAGACAAGAGGAGAAAAATGATCTAATTTATAAAAGAATGAGGGGAATGCCCATATCAAAATTATGAAGAAATTGTAATACCGCACGGGAATGAGATATAATTCCTAAAGAAGCTCTTTCTCTAACATATAGCTTGAAATGCACACAATCAGAAAGTAAATGTATATTATTGTAGTGAAAAGGACATTTGCATTTGGAGAGAGCATCTTTCAGCATAGGTTTAAAGATTTCTTTCTTAGAATTCATTAACTGAACATACACTTTATTAGCCACATCTTGAGGAATATCATGGTGATCTAAGGAAGGTGTTGGAAGAAGAACATGAAGATGAGGGTGACAGTTAAAATCAACCACCTTGATTTGAGAATGCGGGAAGCCTATACCATGCATATCTTTTTTAGGAAGATTAGGAAATGGGGTATCATCTACTGAGTTCTTCACATAATCTAGAAGAGCAATGAGTTCTCCACATAATTTCTTAATGAAATTTTTGAAAGTAGGATGGCTAGTATTAGTCAATCTCATAATAGCATAGGAAAGTGAAACATGAAGAGTGACAATCATAATGAAATGGATGATACTCTCATAAAAATCATAAGTACTATAAAGAGATGCTAAGAGAAGAATAATGAGGAAAATAACCACACACCAAATAATCTTAAAGATCTACACAGTGAATAAAATGCAAGAAATGTTTTTATATTTTTATGAGAATATAGATTTTTTTGTGTTTTAAAATGCAAGAGAATAAAAGAAAACTAGTCTAATATGTATACAAAAGATATTTTATAAGGAAATGAGGCAAAGCATCCAACACCAAAAAGAAAGAGTTTTCTATCGTGGGTTCACCAAAATGTAGGATAAAAATTGATTTATCATTATAATTATATTTGATTGATTAATGTTTAATTGAATGTGTTGTGATGGATGTAGGAAGATATGATTTCCCCCCCTTTACCCTAAATTCATAAAGGGAAGATCCAAATTGATTAACCCTAAAGAAAGGATTAATGTATAGGTGAATCAACCTATTAAGAATAAAGATAAAGAGCAAAACCCTAAATTCTATTTTATAGAAAAGAGTGTGTAATAGATTTAGGAAGATTAAAAATTTAATTGAAATGAATTGAAGACAAGTACTAACCTCAAAATGCAACAGATCTGAATAATGTTTTTGTTGGGTGTCTGCATTGAGTTTCTAGAAATTGTGCAACCAAATCTAGAATAGAAACGTAGAGACGGAGAAAACCCAGAAATCTTTTCCGGATCTGGTTCAGGTCTGATTTTGACCCAAAAATGAATGTCTCCTTTGACCCAAAAATGAATGTCACCTTTTTGACCTGCACAGTCTGACAAAAAAAAAAATTTCGGATCCTGAAAGTTTTCCGAAAAGGGTATCAGGATCTACACTCCAATTCGTTGTTATGAACCTGTCCCTGCAATAAAAATGGTTTGTTTATTAGGGAAGGGGTTTGACTATGCCTTAGTCAAACCCCGATTTAGGAATTAAACTTGAAATCAATAATTGAAATAGAGAATGCTAGCAAGTAGTAGAAGTAGATCTAACAATGAAGCTATGACAATAGATATGCAATTATACTTCGAATGTAAACAAGTATATTAATATGAAATATTTTTGACTCAACATAAAAAACTGTAAATGTAACTCAAAACCTCCATTATTGTATACTTGGAATCCACCTTGAATGAAGAATGAATGAATCTTGAATATTCACAAAGGATCTTGAAGGAACGTCACACCATCATTTTGGATAGATCTAAGGTTTGGAATGATGAATCTTGAATGCTTGAACCAAATCCCTTCCAAGGCTTGAATGCTTGAATCCTTGATCTTCAATGGAGAACTTGGATGCTTGAAATTATGTAGAACAATAGATGCTTGATGATGATGATGATAATTTCTTGAGAATTACTTAGGTGAAAATTCTTGAGAAGACGTAGATGTGCTTAGAATTTGATTCATGAAAATGATAGGGGAAGGCTTCCTTATATACAAATCTAAGGCACAAACTTCTAGAGAGGTCGACATATGAGAATTAAATTCCAATTAGGCCTATACCCCTAGAAGTAGACCTATATTAAATATAATTTCAAGATTCATTACTTTGAAACCTGAAACATCTGACCTGGAAGTGGGAAATAAACTTTTGAATGACCCCTAGCAGCCGACAAACTTTCCAATTGGAAAGGGGGACCCGGGTCAAAATTGAGGTCGACCTTGACCTAGGTCAAGGTAAAGGTTGACTTTGACCTAGGTCAAGGTTAAGTTCAACCTTGACCCAGGGAGTCAGAACCCCTAGAAAATGTGCCAGGTGGGATAAATAGTGTTGGGAGAGGCCCAATTAGGGTCCTAAATAGTCACAGAAGCTAGAGAGGGTGCAGAAATGAGAGGACAACATGATGATGGTCAAAAAAACCCCCTAAGGAGGGATAAATGTTATTAACATGGAAGTGCTTCCATTTTAATACGATACAGAATGAACATTTAGACGTGATGTGAGTGTATGTGCACCAAGTTGTGAACCAAAAAGGGGGTATAAGTGGACACATTTTTTCTAAAATCAGGTAAACCTGAATTTGGAATAGACATTTGAGGGTCATGCACTCAAAATAAGAAGATGTGTAAAAAATAAAAATTGTAGTACTCTGAATCTAGTTTCTAAAATACTAATTTTTTTAAAAAACTAATAAGATTAAGAGGGTCAAACCTCACGTGCACAAAAACCTATTCCTACGTTTTTCATAAAAACATAACATAGTTGTTTTCGTGCGTTGTACAAAAGATATAGTTATATTTATTATTTTTTAAATCTTTTTGGTAGGATGATAGGTAAGAGTGAGATCTAGAAGTTGTGTGTTTTTTTGTAATTTTTTGATGAGTATTTTTTAATGTGATTTTTTGAAGTGACCGCATCCTGAAATTTTGTTACTTGTTCGTGCGCTGGACATAACTTGCATCAAAATAATCGAAAATGAAAAAAAAATTTAGAAGTGTATAGAATCAAGTGTAGAACAATAATATATAATTTATTTGTAATTTGTTTAATTATATCAAAAGTTATTAAAAAAATGGTAGACATATGTCTGTGAGGATTGTCAAGACACTGGTAAAGAAAATTAAAGTTTGCTATGCTAATGTTGTCCAAAAATAGAAAAATTTATATGGATAGAAAGCTAAGAAGACGTATGAGATTATGGTGAAAATTATAGAGCTTCCCTCTTGGAAAATTGCAAACCTGATGAAGATAAAGTCAAGAATTCATCTTACAAGATGAAAAAATGTCTAAAAGAACAAAAATGTAGGGAAAATGAGCCTCCAAGCCTTTGGGTCATTTTCCAAGCCTCTTCCCAAACCATAACCCGATTAGGTTTCTAAATTTCAAATAACCTGATCGGGTTTTGAAAAGAAAAAGTACATTTTGAACTCCTACATAACCAATTGGGTTCTGCAGATTAAAATGCACAATTTTCACTTCTTCAAATCCCTATCAAGTTATGAAGAAGTAAAAATTATGCATTTTACTCTCTCTCTCTCTCTCTCTCTCTCTCTCTCTCTCTCTCTCTCTCTCTCTCTCTCTCNCATTTCTCTCTCTCTCTCTCTCTCTCTCTCTCTCTCTCTCTCTCTCTCTCTCTCTCTCTCTCTCTCTCTCTCTCTCTCTCTCAATCCTCCTTTGTTCTTATTTTCAGAACCCGATCAGGTTCTGAGGAATTAGGAGCATTGAGCCTTTATGTTCACATAACCTGATTGGGTTCTGTTGAATTAGGAAATTTTCTTTCTTCAACGGTCTTAAAAAATTCTTTGCAAGTTTTCCTGAGGTCCCATTGTTGTTTTTCTGTTGTTTTGTGCCACTAACAGACAAGTCTACACTTTTTGCATGTTTTTTGTTTGCAATGATTGAATTCTGTTGTTTATTGGTGTTTTTGATATTATTTTACCATTGTAAGTTCTCATTTCAATAAAATGGTTGATTTGTTCTTATTTTTTGGATTTGATGTTCACATGTTATTCTATTTTCATGATATTATTCATATGGTTCATTCAATATGAACAATGGGAAAGAACAAAAGAGGAATAATTGAAAAATGAGAGACAGAAAAGGAAACACAAAGAGAGCGCATGAGGAGAATACGACAAGGTACATCATCAAATGCATGCAATATAAGTGATGAAAATGAAAATGTTAATGTGAAAAATGCACCATTTCAATTTGATGTCATTAATGAAAAAAAATGCACATAATGAAAATGAAAATGTTCAACATACACCAATTGAAATGATGGGGATAAATGCACCTAATTCATCTAATGAAAATATAGAGCATGTAGTTGTGTTAACACCTCCTAGAATAATTCATAGAAAACCAAAGTTTCTAATTGACATTAATGAAAATATTTGAGGCCAATTCATGATAAAATGGCAGAAAGAAATTGTAGAATAATTGTTAAAAAGATTTGGAATAACTATTTTGAAAAATTAAATCAAAGTGGAAGATGTCAAGTGGTTGTTGAAATGATTAAGAATCTGAAATTTAGAGAGACAATGAGAATTGTTGGGTTGAGAACATCTGAAAATAATACTGAGAGAACTATTGTGAGAAATATACTTGATGTATACTGAGCCATTGGTTCAAAATCATGCAGTAAAGATGCTAATGTTACTCGACGTAAGGGAAATTAAATCAAAGTGGAAGATGTCAAGTAGTTGTTGAAATGATTAAGAATCTGAAATTTAGAGAGACAATGAGAATTGTGGGGTTGAGAACATCTAAAAATAGTACTAAGAGAACCATTGTGAGAAATCTATTTGATGTATACCAAGCCATTGGTTCAAAATCACGCAGTAAAGATGCTAATGCTACTCGACGTGTCCTCACATCAACTATAATGGGAAAGGAAATGAAAAAATCTCGTGTAGTAAGGAAAACAATAAAGTCGTTAAGGATAGGTAGATCAACATTACAGAGAGCCTTACACAGGAAAGACAAAATTGAGGATCCAAACACTAATTATCTTTGGTCATTCTCGGGTAGACTCCCGCGCAAGGACAAGGTTGTTGTTGATGCATTAAGAACATTAATTGAAAATTTTTGGCATGAAAACACTAGGGTTTCACCCAACCAAAGAGACTTTGTTAGGAGGAGAATCATATCTACAATCGTATTTCACATCCAAAACACTTTTTGGATATGACACAAACACAATTTTATGAAAGATTCCTAAAAAGATTTCCTCAAATTAAAATTAGTCAAAGATTTTTTGAAATGACAAAACCCTTTTACATCAAGATTAATCATGCGCACACCACATGTTGTTGCAGGGTACATATTGAATTTTCCGTGCATTATGATATATATCGTCATGTTTGTTGTACTTTGCACACTAACACTATTTTGCAGGAATGTGGTCTTCAAGCACCTCCTACGTCATCAAGAGATTTCATGTCGAGTGTATTATGCAATAAAGATGATGGTTGCATTTATTATAAGATGATGTGTTTGAATGGATCTTGTAGTGCATGTGGTGGTATGAGAAAGTTGCGGATATGTCACCATCTAGAGAGCACAAATGAGATCAGAAATACACTAGTTTCTTTTGGAAAATACAAGACAGTAACTTATGGTCTAAAAGATGGAAAAGAGCTTAAGAGGTGTGAGTTAGTGAAAAATGATATATGCGTAGCTGATTTTATGAATATATTTAAAGAGAAACTTGTTTATGAGTACATACGTCATTCACATAGAGCTAGGTGGTTGGATGAGCAATTCAAGATATGTAAGGAAACTTTTCCCCTTGGTACTATTGTCTCCATTGTTGATTTATCTAAGAATTATACACTTAAACCTCATAATAAAGTGCAAGCATTGTATTTCCATTCTATACAAGTGACGATATTTTTACATATAGCATTCTTGCATACACATGATAGCACATACTCGGATAGAAAGGTTTTAAGATAGTATCACTTCTACATCAGTGATGATCGCACACATTCATAAGGTTATAAGGGAAATAGGTATTGAGTACAACCAAAAGTACATAATATGGTCAGACAATTGCACCTCACAATTCAAGAATGCAAGGATGTTCTATTGGTTGAGTAGGATGTATGTGAAAAGTGATGTTCAACATTTTGTAATTTCACCGAGGGGCATGGAAAAGGCGAGCATAATGGTGTGGGTGCATGTGTAAAAAGAGCTCTTTCCAAAGAGAAATTGAATTACAAAGGTGGTGCAAAGTTAATAAGTGCAGAAACAATTGTGCGATGGTGTAACTCTATGATGGGAACAAGTAATGAAGGTAAGTATATGGTTAATAGATTTTTTTGGTTGACAGGCGAGTCTAACATTGAAAACTATCTAGATTGTTGTACACTTACAGGATCAAGTGACATGCACTCATTTAGATGTTCAAATGCAGCATCATTGGGTATTTATACTAGGTTAATGATGTTTTTTTGCTTGTCTTGTATGAATTTTGTATGGGAGGAATGCAAATCAAAAGAGTGGGTTGGTGAATGGTCTTATACACCTTTGCAACTGCTTGATACATATCAACTTCCTAGAGAACTACAATTGAGCCAGTTTGAAGCATCAACGGAGATCACATATTTGACCTAGTTGAACCAGGTAATTTGTCAATTTATGCTTCATTCTAAGATGAACTCTGTTGAACCTACTTGAAATCATTTTATTAGGTGGTTAAGTGTTTAGGGTATTAACTTATCCCTCTATAAATTCCAAGTCATGTATATGCAATTGTTGCAGATGAGAACAATGAGGAAGGGACTGATTAATTTTTGTGTCATTGTATTGAGGGAAAAAAAAAAAATTGACAACTACAGTCATTGATGGAGAGGGTATTGAGTACCCAATAGGATCCATTTTTGTGACAGGGACATGGATTAGAAGGTACACTATCAAAATATAATGTGTTCTTGTTTGAAAACTTTGAGACCTCTTACCATCATTCTATTAAAATTTATATGTTGAATTTTGTATTAATTTATGCTTCTATGAAATGTAGGTACCCTATCCAAAAATTCAAGAAGTGGTTGTTTCAAGACTATGAGACACATAGACATATTTTTCATTACTCGGGCCTGTTGATGGGGTTTTTTGACCGGGTCTGCCAATGGAGGTAGGTTGTCACCGGGTACCGGGGTACTATCCAACTTCACCTGTAAAGTTTGTCCAGAGAAATGAGATTCTCTAGGCCTTCAAGCATGTGAGAGTTGGGTCTCGATGGTGCAGGAGCTAAGTTGGGCATTATGACTATTTTGTTCGGGGGGATAGCTGGTTATCTCAGCTCGTCTACTCTGGGGATTTAGGTAAGTGGGGTTTCCTGCAAGCATTTTTCAGTTACCAAATAAACCTCAAAAGATGGGGCAAGGATAGAAATAATGATGACATTATTTTTCCATTAGTATACTCAGAAGAAAAACATAGACAGAAAGCATTATCGGTAGACAACAAGAATCACCGGCGGACCAAGAGTAATACTGGTGAATTGCAAGCATACCCGATAGGACAAAGAATTTTGAGAAAAATGCTAAGTATGAATGTGACAAGCATCACCGGTGAACACAAGCATCACCGGCGAACACAAGCATTACCAGTGACACAGTTTCCAGAATCAACCCGACAGGAACAGACAAGCATACCCGACGACATGTTCAGAGAAAGGAACACCGATGACCAAGAACACCGACCGTCAGAATCGACAGTCAGAAAAGCCGCAAATTGTGGATTTGATTCATACACGGTGGATAAGACAAAGTTATTCTATTTTGTAGAATTGTTTTTTGTTTTTTATGGTCATGCAAGCTTTATGTAAATGCTTTAAAGCATCCTAATAGATCTAAAGCATATCTAACTACAG
>MU227214.1:546769-565207 GCA_018584345.1 Thuja plicata
ATCAAAAAGGTCATGGAGAAATACACAAGGAAATTCTCACCAAAACTGAGAGCTTACAAATTTCTTCAAGAAAAACTCATTGAGCTGGAAGAAGACACTCACAAAATATGGAATGATATACTAAATCTTGATGAAGAGAGCAGTCTTGAAAGGGAACCTATCAAAACAATAGCTCACTCAACAGCTGAGTTGGACAATGAAGAAGTATAGATCACAGGTCAGAAACAAACAGATGTTATAGATGAAGAATGACCAACAGATGGTAAAGATGATCAAGTACTGGATAGCCCTGTCCACATTAACTTGGAGGATGAAGAAGTTGCCAAAGAGAAACTCTCTATTAAAGGTAACTTAGATGTGGATATGAATGATGATTCATGGTTAGACAACATTGTTGACACCATTATAGGAAAAGACCCTACAATAGATATGCAAAAAGATGAAGATATCACTGCTACAAGGGCTAGTACCGACAAACAGGACAAAGCTATTGACACTACAACTGTCAATACACCTACAAATATGACTATATTGATAGATGCTATCGATATATAGTCCAACCAGGACAAATCATCCAATAAAGATGATGATATACCCAAGGATATGGGTACAGAAGAAAATAAAGGTTCATCCAATACTCCAAAGGATACCGACAAAGAAATGAAGGATGACACCGATGAGAAGAAAGATACATCAAAGGAACAACAACAAGAGGCAGAGAAAACTACAGAGGACACCGCAAAGAAGGTAGTAGAACAAGAAAAGAATGAGAATGTAAAGAGAAATGAGGAATTGAAGCAAAAAGAAGACTCATCTATTGAAACACCCAAGGAACATGAGGAAACGTCTTCACCAAACTGGTAGGTGATTACAAAATAGGTACAAAAGGATGCCTCATCCTCTAAACACTCACCAACTAAGTCTACATAATCTCAAGCCTTGCAAATGGTATTACATCAATCTGCCACTGCCAACCAGCCAAAGAAGAAGAAGAAGAAAATAGTAAAGAAGGACATATTGGCTGTCACACTTGATGAGATCATTGAAGTTCCAAACTGGGACATTACCACTTTAGCCAGTGAAAAACTTCAAGAGTTTGGAGTGCTCTATCAATGGAAAGCCATACAGAAGAAAATGATCAAAGAACACAGAGAAAACATGGCACTTGAAAAGGCCAAGGAAATACTCCAACAACTGGTTCCTGAAGTGAAAATTGATGAAAATACTTCAGTTAAGGAATAGATTGTTGTTCTTACCGATGCTATCACAGAACAAGGCATAGACGCTGACCAAGCAATGGAAGAGCAAGCAGAGAAGAAATATCAATTCAAGTTAATTGATAAGATAAGCCAAGAAGTGGCAGTGAACAAGGTCAAGCTCTCCAAAATTAGCGATGAACTGGAGCCAATGACTACTAAGGCAATAACCTTAGTTCAAAAGATGTGCACACTTGACAAATTTGCAAAGGAGAACAGTGACAAGCTTGCAGAAATTGATGCAAATGTCACTAACAGTGCACAAAGCCTAATCTCACATGACAAAAACATAAAGGCACATCATGACATAGTCATTGAGGCAAACAGGCTAAGGTAGGAAATATGGAATGCTGAGACCCAATTCAGAGGTGAGATCACAGAACTCCAAGCACATATCTTACCAAATCTCACAATACTTCAGCAACATTTTTCAGAAGCTAGAAATCTTATAGCAACCCTGGAGATGTCTATAGTAGACAGCATCTATGATATTCATGTAAGGATTTCACTAGAGCACATGGCTCAAGAAAGGCTGAAAGAAAAATGGGAGAAGATGATGGAGGAAGTCAAATCCTCACATTCCCACCTTTTTGAAAAGTTGTAAGTACATTTGTCCTCAGAATCAAAAAAGGAGGAAAGGCAATGTATATAGTATGTACAATACATATATCAGTTAAAAAAAAAAAAGACAAAAGGATATATACTTATACTTACACTTACATAGGGGGAGTCATTCAAATGACTAAGGTAGAAGTATACATAGGTGTACATACTAATATACTCAGTATGTTGCACATATCATGTTTTTGATACTAATGTCAAAGGGGGAGATTGATGACATTATTTTTCTATTAGTATACTCAGAAGAAAAACACAGACAGAAAGCATTACTGGCAGACAGCAAGCATCATCGGCGGACCACAAGCAATACCGGTGAATTGCAAGCATACCCGATAGGACAAAGAATTTTGAGAAAAATGCTAAGTATAAATGTGACAAGCATCACCGGCGAACACAAGCATCACTAGAGAACACAAGCATTACTGGCAACATAGTTTCCAAAATCAACCCGACAGGAACAGACAAGTATACCCGATGACATGTTCAGAGAAAGGAACACCGACGACCAAGAACACCAACCGTCAGAACCGACAGTCAGAAAAGCCACAAACTATGGATCTAATTCATACACGGCAGATAAGACAAAGTTATTCTATTTTGTAGAATTGTTTTTTTTTTTTTTATGGTCATGCAAGCTTTATGTAAATGCTTTAAAGCATCCTAACGAATCTAAAGCATATCTAACTACAGATCAAGATCAAGTTGTATATCTTGAATCTAGAGTTCACCCACAAATGCATGAATCAAGAATTGAACCTAAGCTAGTATAAATAGATGTTCATACTCAATTGTGAGCACATGAATTCTTTATAATTGATAGACATGAAGAGATCTAAGGAGAAAAAGGTAGAATTCATGCAAAGATCAGAAACAAAGTACATCAGTTATCAAGAACACACAGAGGCTACCGACGAGCAAATAAAGGTAATACTCAATCATGGAAGGATGATTAATAGTATTTTTGGAGCTTTATAGGATCTGTTTATCAGTAATTGAAGATTGCATTTATCATCAGATCAAAGACTTATGTAGTTTCATTTTAACAAGTGCATCACATCTAAAATCCTTTTATAGAAGGTGGACTTAACCATCCTTTGTAAATCTCTTAACAGAGTGCACACTTAACAGTGTTGTTAAAAGCTTCAAATGAAGTAGATCTTAATAGGTCTCCATTGTAATACTCCTAACAGGGTAAGTCATCAGAAGTGACCAAAATTGTAAGCCTTAACCAGCTCTTCTTATTTGCAGATAGCGAAGTTTGTGGGTAACAATCCCCACCGCAGTTTTTACTTCCTTAACAGGAGTTTTCTGTGATATCATATCTTGTGTCATGTGTTATCTAATTTCATGAATGTTTCTATTATTGTTACATATCAAAAGAATGCATGATATAATTTCATATGCATAAAGAAAGATGAACAGATAGATAAGTTAAATTACAAACTAATGACTAAGGGTTAATGGGCTAACCAAGAAAAGTTTTAGAGGTACTGATTCACCCCTCCCCTCTCAATACATCATCTCAATATAATTCCAACAAATAATCCATCTATCTATAGTCATGAAAATACGTTCAAAACATCAACCAAGCTCTAACATGCTACACTAAAATACTGAATGCGCGCACAACCATCAATTCATACGTATTCAATAGAGAGGAGAAAAGAAGGTCGTTAATCTACTTAAAATATCAGAGCAAGGGACATAAGAAACATACAACACAAAAAGTATTAAGTCAGAGATCAAAAGACCAACAACAGCATTGCCAGAATCCTTCTTTCTTCATTAATGATGTTCTAGCATCATTGGTGAGTACATAAACAACTCCAGGGGATCATCTATCTACTGAAAGCTTCTAAAGACTAAGGAGCATTGAGCTCTACAACTATGAGAACTGAAAAACTCAAAATGCTATAGCTATGGAATGCAAAATCATCAATTTCACTGACCCTTGGAATGAGGTCGGACTTATAATTTATACACAAACTTGTCTTAAAATTAACCTAACTTATCTTTACACTCAATCAATAAAATATAATTTCTAGTGGTCGGTACTACCTGCACCACGCTACAACAACCTCGGGAAGAGTAGAGGTCTGACATGTCAGAGGAATGAGACAAGAAAGGAGGTATGGAAGAATCAGCCTCGAGAAGAGAGCTAGGGAGAGAATAGAGGAAATCTAATCCCTTGGGGATCGAGGCTACATGCCTTATTAATGGAAAAGTGGCTCACTATCTCAGATTCACCAGGTGTTATGTTGGAGCGGTGCCTTGGGAAGACCACCTGTTAGAATCATCTTTGAGCCAATGTGCCTTGTTGGAGTCACCTACCTTCTGACATCCTTATTAACTATCTAACAATGATCAGTCAGCTCTGGGGAACCTAAACGTGGATCATTCAAAGAATACAAAATTATGGATCCAAAACTCCAGGATCTGGGAACTTAAGCTCAAAGAATAAAGAATACAAAATATGCATGGCTGATGGAATTCTCTAGACTCCAGAGAACCTTATTGCTCCTTACTATTTTTGAATGCTTCTATTACTTGGATTGCGCCTTCTTCATCTATGTCCTTGATGTTGTTCCATCAATTGCGGACAGCCTCCAACTTCTCTTCAACCTCTCCAGCCCCATTCCAGAACTCATCTACCATCTTCATGGCATCATGTGCCTGGATCATCATCTTGGATAATATTGATAACCTACCCTGGTCAAATTCTCTGGCAACCGGATATAGGGATTCCATTTGCTCATCAAATTTGTTGAGGACGTAGTCCTCTGGGGTGCATGTCCCAGTGGTGAAGGGGTTGACTTTTGACACCACTACCACAAATGCCTGAAACAGGCCCAAAGGATATTGATCCATGGTCACCTTCTCTTTTAAGGCCTTAACCAGTTCCTTGCATACCTCGATTTTGAGGCCAAGTTTGGAGTACTAGGCCTAGAGAGAGTCATACAATTCATCTTCCAAAATTCCTACCTCTGTGACGGCTTCTTCTCCGGCATTGAAAATATCCTACAACCTGACCTTTCATTTTTCATACTTTTCCAAGTCCTCCCATATAATAGTGGAGCCATTTACCTGGCTGAGGAGGATGTTGATCTGGTAAATATTTGGGAGGGACACCACTAGGAATTGTCTTATGGCAGCTATCTGCTCAGTGACCCACCTGTCCATAGCTTGTGCCTTCTTCTTCATGGCTCAGAGAGAATCCACATCACCCTGTGCAAGAAAAAATCAGGAGGAAGAGGCCTCCAAATTGATCTGCCAAAGGTTGTGAAAGTTCTGCCAAAAGTGCGAGGAGATTCACATTGGTTTCTCTTTCCTCCTTTAACTTCTGGCCTTGTTTAATGTATCGGTCCTCTACTACTTTGGTGGCCTCTCTCAACAGGTCCAATTCAACCTGCTTATGTCTCCTCCCTAGTGCCACTTCTGTAATATTGTAATCTTTAGGCCTTACCACCACTGCATATGCATCTAGAGGAGGTGTTGCAACTGTACTTCCTATTGTACCAGTCTGGAGGGTATGGATTGTCCATGCCTTCTTAGGCTTTTGGGCCTCTATATTTTGGGCCATCATCTCAGCCAAGGAGAGAAGAACACCTATCACTACCGTAGGGGCCTTTCTCTTTCTTGATTCTACCAACCATTTGGGTGGCTAGAGCGGCTTCACTGTTAAGACCTAGGTATCTAGATTCTCTTCAGAATCTGGCGGTGCATTCTCAGGATCAACATTATCGTCAGACCTTCTCTCCTCTTCTTGTTCTTGTTCCTTCTCCTACTCACTGGAGGCCTCAGTATTCTCTTCCATGTTGACATCCTCTTTTCTGATGTCTGGAACTTCCTCTCCTTCGATATCAGCATCACCTATATTCTCAGGGATTTCCCCATCCTTCTCAGCATCAGTTGATTCAACATTTATATCTTCAGGGATTTTCCTGTCATTCTATTGTTGTTGTTCCTCGGCCTCATTAGTTTCATCTTTTGGAACATCTTCCTCCACTGGGACATCTTGTGGAGGTGGGTGGGGTCTCTGGCCAAAATTCAACAATGCAACTGATTTTACCACCTCACCAAGCGTACTCTAGGGCAACTGATCATCCAGAGTAACCAAAGGCATTTGGAGCATGATGAATGGGGGTATGGTTTATCCCATGGGTCCAGTTTCCCAAATCATCAGTTTCTCATCTATGACTTGAATAGGTTCATCCTCAGTCCCTTGGACCGGTGTCTCCTCCCATTTGGGTTCCTCTTGTGTTTCCTCCCAGACCTCCTGCTTTGTGGCAGCTTCTTATTTCGGGACTTCCTTTTCTTCTGAGGGGATATCCTCTTTCTCCTGAGCTTGTCTCCCCGAAGACATCATCAAAATCATCATGTGGGGGAGAGGAATCAAAAATATTCTCAAGTTTAGGAGAATTTGAACTGACATCAACTGGAGGCCGGTCTGGCATACCGGGGCTGGTGGCTATGCTTGGGGTGGGGGTCACCTTCTACTTCTTCTTCCTTAGTAATGGGACCCCGATATCCAAAATACTTGTGGACTCCGCCTCAACAAAATTCTGTCTGCTCATCATTGCGGCCAGCAACAGGGATCCCGTCAGGCGAGCAGATGCTACTCGAGTTACGAGTAGGCTAGAGGAAATTTGTGCATTTATCTGCTAGCTATCCAGCCTCACCAACTCCATCTATTTCTATAGATTTACCATTATGGGGGTTGGGCCTTAGAGAGGCACCTTAGCCGGGGTGTCTTCTTTCTCTTTCCCTTTGCTTGTGCTGGGTCCAGCGGTGGCAGCGGAATTTGAAGTAGACCTTTGAACAATTGGTCCCTTCCGGGTGCTCCTCAGACACACCTGGGAAAAATAACTGTGACTAGCCTCCAAAATGGGGTGACATATTCCCTTGATTATCAAGTCTTTTGGGGTGGCCCAATCCACCAGAGGGAGATCCAACTTGTCTAATCATTTCCCTTTGTACATTGGGTCTTCCAGTGGTTCGTCATCTGAAAAACCCTTCAGAAAAGTCTGAAGGTCAAGAACTTTCATAATTCCCTTGGACATCTGTGAATGTTGACGGACCCATAGATCAAAACTATCCTGACAGTGCACCAAAAAATCTTCAATGTCTTCCTTATGTGGCGGGGATGCCCGGGGAAGTGCCAAGGCAATCTGGTCTAAAGGATCATAATTTTTCCTAGTGTGGTGGAATTCCATCAGTCCTAGGCTCTTCAAATCACCATCTGCCTCCCTTGCTACGATGAGGCTACACATATAATTCCCACAAGAAACTGGGAATGGGACGTTAGTGACCTTCTTCAATGTGAAGAAGGCGTGCAACTCTAGGATTTGCCGACATAACTCCAAAAGAATAATTTTATCCCCACAATACTGAGGAAGAAGATAGGGTTTCCCAAAGAAGTTAGTCACCCGAATGTATGTGTGTTGCTGGAACTAAATAAAATAGTGGTCGTAAGTACTGACCAGGTTCATAGCCTCCTTCAATAATCGATACCTAGAGTCCCGAGTAAGTGTCAAAATGTTTTGGTAAATGAAGGCATCGTTTACCCTACAAAAATTTAGGAAACTGAGTTCCCACTAGATCTGGCGATAATGATCCCATGGTGTTAATTGGCCCGACCCATTCCCAAGATCCCCCACTGTTCCTAACCTAGGAAAGCCGGTCTTTGTTGGGCTAGCACCCATAGCACGAAAGATGTCATATAGAATTTAGAACTCTAGATGACGCCCTTCAGCTGCATGTCCACATGATTAGCTATAATAGCCACCCAATTGAAAGTTTGGATGCAGACGGTGATGCAGTAAAGAAAGTAATACATCCATGCTGAGAAATCCCGAGCATGGGGCTGTCCGAAGATCCTGCATAAAAATATAATGCCCGCCTGAATGGGCTCTTTGAAATCCCCACGGGGAATTTCCAACTTCATCTTTTTATGGTCCCTCTTTGGGGACTTCAGCCACTGAGTGTTGAGATATTGTCAGGAGACAAGAGAAGCCTCCTCAAACTCCTATAACAACTTGGCCCAATTGAGAATGACGAACCCCTTGAATTGTGGAATCCCCAGCCCTGAGGTGAAAGTTTTTGCATCCAGATTGACAATTGTCACGGGGTATTGTAACGGTTGGGGATCGGTGAGCAGAACAGTCCGAGTAGGTGCATTATATAGTGTTGCTAGTTGAAGCATCAATTCTAGTGATTGCACTAAGCAAGGAAAGTTTACAGCCTTAATAATGTCAGAGGTGGCCAAATGACTGGCCATACTATCTCCGTCGGCCTTCAGTCTGTATATGGATCGAATTAAGCCCTACATTTCAGCCCAAAGTCCAGGCTCTATGTCTGTTATTTCCTACACTTTGGATTCCACCTTGGACCCCATGAGAATGCCCTCCTTCAAGTATTTAGAGGTCAGTGGCAACTTATCCAACATCTTTTTAGCCTTGGTTTTTGTGGCCGCCTGAGTGGAGGTAGTAGGCATCTCCGGGCTATCAGGAGGAGTGATCAACTCAGACATCTCGATCACACAAGCTGTAACCTGCAAGACCAGAGAACCATCAATACATGATATAATAATAATAACTTTGTATATTTTGGCGAAATCATCACCATTTCGCACCTGTCCAAAAATTTTATCACACATCAAAAATCCCGAAGCATTAAGACATACATGAGTTGGATTATAATAAACATCCTGGGGCTCCAGGGTAGAGGACTAAGCGACAAAGATGGAATGAAGATCTAGGGGCTTCTTAGCACCCAAAGTCCAAGAGAGTTTTTCGTTGTCGATGTGACCAATAGGAAGCCATACTTGGTTGACATGGGATGTCACGTGGCCATGTGACAAGTGGCGTAATGGAATTAATAAAAACAAGTGGGCTAACACAGGGGAAATTGAATGCCAGATGAGATGGGTTTTGAATCCCCACTCATGGGAAATTAATCCCACCGTTAAGGTGATATGACAGAGGAGAGAGAAAGTTAGCATAGCTCGAACTAATGAGGTGTCGAGTTCAAATCGTGGCGACTACCTCTCGACAAGCTCGACAGAGTGGTTCAAAACATGATGGAGCACAAGGAGCTCGGCAAGATGGAAGGTTATACATAAGGTATACACACTAAACTATAGAGGGTCGATGTTCTATAATGGCCAAAGCATAGCTTGCAAAACAACAATGACATATACACAACATCTACAAAATATTTACATAATGCACATAATTTACAAAAGCACAAAAGCTACTCTACCACAATGTACAATATATACACTAGATTACAACCACACAAAGGGTGGAAAACCCTCTGGCAGAGCCAATCCACCAATGGGAGGCAAACCAGAAGAAAAATGTAAAATCAGAAACAAAAATAAATGAAAGAAAAAATAGACAAAAATGAGCACAACGGAAGAAAAAAGATAGAAAATTAGAGGAACAGAGAACCAAACAAGGAAAAATGAAAGCCAACCTAGAAACGTGAAGGATGTAGGGAAGATGAGCATGGGAAACGCTCTGTAACAAGCCCACCTTCAAACAATCACAAGAAAACACCACAAATCACTATTCAATTAGCCACTAAACACAGGGAGAAACTCATTGTTTAATCACCTTAATCACCTTAATATCGCTCTGAATACTCTAAGTTTTTTAATCGTGGTAACTGTGAAAATGATAGGTAACTTCCATTTATACCCCTAGGGTAAAAATGTGTTGCATTCTTTCTGACAACTCCAGAGCAGGAAGGCCTTCAAACTCCAGGCCCGGGGATTCTATGCAACCATACCTTCTTGCAAAAGAAGACATCATGGCGAAGAATGTTAATTATGGGTAGCTTGGACAGCTGTTCGTCCTTACCCATAAATAACAGCTTTAGTTATGGGTAGTTTTGGACAGATGTTCATCCTGACCTAGAATTAGAAAATGGTTGCTTTTGTCAAAAAAATATTGTTAGGATAAAATAAATTGTTATTTAATAGTGGCTCTTTTTAGGTGACACCTCATAGCCAAAATTAGTTAATTGGTTGTTGAGTTGTTTTAATCTCAGCTATTGGTTTGAATTAATCTCGGTCATTGGTTTTCCAATGAGAGTAGTATATAAAGGGGTCATGGGTCATTTGGAGTGAACAAGTTTTGAGAATAATTTGCAGTGATAGCAAATAGTCTTGCAGTGTTAGCAAGAAGCACAGTGATAGCATTGGTATAGCAGTGGAGGATACTAGTGGGTGATATTAGAAGTTTGTCAGAGTTCTGCCAGTAAGAGGCAAGGAATTCTTTTGCAACTCTTATATTGTTGAAGATTAATATATTTTCCATCTGTAGAACTGGTTTTCCCTTAGGGTTTTTGCAAGGGATGATTATCCAAAAATATTGTGTCCTTATGTTGCTTATTTTTTTCTTAGTGAATTTGCAGTTGTGTTATTTTTCGATATTCAGCTGTAAATTTATTTTCAGCAGTTAAATAATCTTTATGAGATAGGAGATTAATAATCAGTGACTGCAATAGGAATTTCCACATGGTGTCAGGGCGGTATTGAGGATAGAAAAGGTTTACCCTAAGAAAAGGAAATAAATTTGAGTTTAACCTCTTTCGATTTATTGTTTCTTTTATTTCTTTGAGATGGCCTTAGCAAGTTTTAGAGATCAGGACAGATTGGATGGTGCCTCAAATTTTGGTGTCTGGAAAGCTAGAATTTCTTTATTGCTGGAAGAGAATGGTATCAAGGAATATGTTACCAGTATTGTAGTTGTACCTACAGATCTAGTACAACTTGAAGCATACAATAAGGATGGTTCCAAGGTGAGGAGGATAATCCTTGATGGTGCCAAGGACCATATTGTTCCACATATCGTAGAGTTAGATATAGAGAAGAAGATGTGGGACACCATTCTGAATCTGTACCAGAATGTTACCACTAACCGAAAGCTGATTCTCAGAGAAAAGTTGAGGAATACCCAGATGAACAAGGGAGAAGATGTTACAAGTTACCTCACCAGGCTTAGACTTGTCAAGGACGAGTTAGCAGATAATGGAGATAAGCGAGATGAAGATGAGCTAGTAAGAATAGCCCTAAATGGGTTTATTAAGCAGTGGGATGTCTTTGTTCAAGTTATTAATGGATGAGACACCTTACCTAGCTGGGATTGACTATGGAGTGATTTCACTCAAGAGGAGCTTAGACTAAGTCTTGTCAATAGAGCCAACAACAAGAGTCATAAAAGTAAGGTGGAACAAGAAAATGTTTCCCTAACGGGAAAAGGGAAAGCAAAGAAGGGATCTAGCAAAGGAGAAAATTCACAAAGTGAAAAGAAGAAGGACCTATCTAAGGTCAAGTGCTTTGGTTATCACGAGTTTGGCCACTATGTCAGCGATTGCCCACAAAGAAAGAAATATAAGAATGGCAAGAACCAGGTGGTGGCTTCAGCAAGTGCAGAGGAGCTCTCTAGTAGATTGGAGGATGAGTTTGCACTCATAGCTTGTATGATTAGCTCAAACTCACAAAGTGTTTGGTATATAGATAGTGGAGTGTCATTTCATATGACAGGAGTTAGAGAATACTTCTCTAGCTACAGGGAGGAAAACACCAGTATCCAAATTTCTATGGGAAACTTGTCCAAGCTCAACTTAGTTGGGAAAGGGAATGTTCAGTTTCAGATGGAGAATGGAAAGGTAATTCCTCTTCATGATGTGTTGCATGTGTCAGGATTAGGTATGAATTTGGTTTCTGTATCTGTCCTTCAGGATAAAGGTTATAATGTTCTCTTTAGAGGGATGCATGTTTTGATTAAGCATAAAGATTGGAAATCACCCGTATCTATTGGATTTAGGAGTGGTCACCTTTATAGGTTGTAGTTTGATACTCCTAAGGCACTCATGAGCAGTAGTAACCCTAGAGATATTAGAGAGCTATGGCATAGGAGGATGGGCCATATTCATCATGGAGTACTTATATTTCTTCGCAAGATGGTGACAAGTGTTCCAGAGGTGAGCACAGAGCATGATGATGTATGTAAGGGATGTGTGTTGGGAAAGTTTGCAAAATCATCTTTTCCAAGGAGTGACACCAGATCTATGGGTGCTCTTGATCTAGTACATTCAGATGTATGTGGACCAATGTCGACAAAGTCTCTCAGAGGATATGAGTATTATGTTACCTTTATTGATGATTTCTCCAAGAAGACCTGGATATACTTCTTGAAGACCAATGATGAGGTTTTTAGTCACTTCCAAGAGTTTAAGGATTTTGTGGAGAGCTTGACAAGAAGGAAGATAAAGGTTCTTTGGTCAGACAATGGAGGCACGTACAAAGGAAATGACTTCCAGGAATTCTGTACCAGAGAAGGAATCAAGAGAGAGTGGATTGTTCCTTAAAATCCACAACAGAATGGAGTTGCTGAGAGGAAGAACCATTATATATCAGAGGCAGCAAGGGCTATACTACATGACCAGGACATGCCCCACTACTTATGGGTAGAAGCATGTAGTACAGTAGTCTACATTCATAATAGGGTTCCACAAGGTACTAGGGAAAATGACACCAGAGGAGGCTTTCATGGGGAAGAAGCTAGATGTTGGTCACTTCAGGATATTTGAGAGTTTGGCATATTGTCTTATTCTTGGAGATACATGTACCAAGTTAGATCAGACTGCAAAGAAGGGGTACTTTGTTGGTTATAGTGAAACTTCAAAGGCATATATGATGTTCATTCCAGGGACTAGAAGAATTATTGTCAGACGTGATGTCAAGTTCATGGAGGACAAGGCATTTAGAAGGTCTAGAGATTTTCCAACAGATGATCAGAGTGAGCAGCCAACAAATCTCCAAGTCCAAGTCAAGGATAGAAAAGCTCAAATACAGTTACTAGTACAAGAATAAACTCAGGTGGTGAAGATTCACAGAGTATGGAGCAACTGGTGCAGTAGGATATGCATCTAGATGATATAGAGGTTGATATTTCATCCTCTACAGTTGGAAGTAGGAACCATGAGGTTCAAGACACACAAAGGGATACTCGAGAGTCTGTGGGAGTTCCTAGGAAGAGTACAAGATAGAGGAGACAACCAACCAAGTTCAATGACTATGTGGCATTAGCCAGCCAGTTGGTAGATAGTGAACCTTCCACCTATCAGGAAGCTACAAAGAATCAGGTATGGTGAGATGCTATGGTTGAGGAATATAACTCAATAATGCAGAATGATGTATGGGAGGTAGTGCCTAGACCAACTGATAGAGTAGTAGTTGGATCACGGTGGATCTTCAAGATAAATCACGGTGCAGATGGTAGCATCAAGAAATATAAGGCAAGGTTTGTGGCCAAGGGGTTCTCTTAGAAGGAGGGAATAGACTATGAGGAGAAATTTTCTCCTGTGGCTAGGTATACTTCTATACAAGCTATAATCTCATTTGCAGTGTAAATGGGATGGCAGATCCATCAAATGGATGTCAAGACAGCATTCCTTAATGGAGAATTGAAGGAGGAGGTATACATAGAAAAACCAGAAGGATTTGTAACACATAGCAAAGAGACCCACATGTGCAGATTAAAGAAAGCCTTATATGGACTCAAGTAGGCTCCCAGAGCGTGGTATGAGTGCATTGATACATACGTGTAGGAAATGGGCTTTGTGAAGAGTGAGGCTAATGTGAACCTCTACTACTTGGTGGTTGGGGGTGAGGTTCTCATTCTTGTTCTATATGTGGATGACTTGTTTCTTACAGGTGCACTAGGGCTCATAAAGGATTGCAAGAGGGACCTTACAAAAGAGTTTGAGATGAGAGATTTGGGACTTATACACTACTTTCTAGGCACGGAGGTGTGGCAGACTGATGGAGAGATTTTCCTTGGTCAAGGGAAATATTGCATTGAAATCTTGAAGTGATTCAAGATGGAAGATTGCAAATCCATGTCTACGCCCCTGATCACTAATTGAAGGAAGGTAGATTCATCCAAGGAAAAGGATGTTGATCCCACCTTATACAGGCAGCTGATTGGTTTGCTCATGTATTTGGTCAACACCAGGCCAGATATAGCCTTTGTAGTAAACTCTCTTAGTTAGATCATGGTGGAGCCAAAGAGAGTGCATTGGACGGTGGCTAAGCATGTCTTGTGATATCTTCATGGTACAGTTGAGTACGGGATCAGATATGTTCAAGGTGAAGGTATTAAGTTGATAGGATATATTGATGTAGATTGGGCAGGTAGTACAATGGACAAAAGGAGTACTTTAGGATGTTGTTTCAGCTTGGGATCAAGAGTTGTTTCTTGGTTCAGCAGGAAGCAAAAATTTGTGGCCTTGAGTTCATCAAAAGTAGAATACATAGCAGCTAGCATGGCAACATGTGAAGCTATATAGCTTTGGAATTTGCTAGTGGCCTTGTTTGGTCAGAAGGTTGAGACTACTGTGATACATTGCGATAATCAGAGTTGCATCAAGTTGTCTGAGAATCTGATGTTTCATGATAGGTCTAAACATATAGATATCAGGTATCACTTCATCAAAGATTGTGTATAGAGGGGAGTTGTTTAGCTACAGTAAATACCTATAGAGGAGCAGGTAGTAGACATTCTGACAAAAGCATTGGGGAAGGCAAACTTCATCTTCTTCAGAGATAAGATGGGTGTCGTGCAGAACAACTTCCTCGCTAAGAGGGAGTGTTAATTATGGGTAGTTTGGATAGTTGTTCGTCCTTACCCAGAAATAACAACATTAGTTATGGGTAGTTTTGGACAGATGTTCATCCTGACCTAGAATTAGAAAATGGTTATTTTTGTCAAACAAGTATTGTTAGGATAAAAAAAATTGTTATTTAATAGTGGCTCTTTTTAGGTGACACCTCATAGCCAAAATTAGTTAATTTGTTGTTGAGTTGTTTTAATCTCAGCCGTTGGTTTGAATTAATCTCGGTCATTGGTTTTCCAATGAGAGTAGTATATAAAGGGGTCATGGGTCATTTGGAGTGAACAGGTTTTGAGAAGAATTTGCAGTGATAGAAAATAGTCTTGCAGTGTTAGAAAGAAGCACAGTGATAGCGTTGGTATAGCAGTGGGAGATATTAGGAGTTTTTCAAAGTTCTTCCAGTAAGAGGCAAGGAATTCTTTTGAAACTCTTATATTGCTAAAGATTAATATATTTTCTATCTATAGAACTAGTTTTCCCTTAGGGGTTTTTCCAGGGACGATTGTCCAAAAATATTGAGTCCTTGTGTTGCTTATTTCTTTCCATATTTTAGTGAAGTTGCAGTTGTGTTATTTTTTTTATATTCAGCTGTAAATTTATTTTCAGCAGTTAAATAATCTTTATGAGATAAGAGATTAATAATCAGTGACTGCAATAGGAATTTTCACAAAGAATCCTAGAGTCGGGAATCCAGCTCTGGAAAGAACAAACAAACTCTGGGACCAGGTCCTGAAGACACAAGAAGACAAAAACAAAAGAAAGACAACCCTCGTGGAAGCAAAGCCTGGAGGGAAAACAAAGAAAATAAAAAGGAAACAAAGGAAGAGAAAAAGTGAAAAGGGGGACCCAACATTTTGCCTACAAAATGTAGGAACGGGTATGCAGGGCATAACAGAACCTTCTTGTTGCAACAAATATTTAATTGATAAAGTATACTGGTAGACCTCATAAGAAGAATTTATGGAAACTTCGTGAATCTAAACATGAGGCAATACATGACACAATAAGGGTTACAACTGATCCAGAAGGTTCACTCAATTAGTTTTGGGTCATCATGAAGAATCATTCTACAAAATGGTAGAATTATTTTAACAATTTTGTATGTAAATTTGGAGAAACAATCTATCTTCACTTTTTTGTAAATATAAATGACTATGAAGTGGTCTACATGCATATTTGGAGACCACATTTTTTATATTGAAATAAGATCAAATTGTATATAAAAGTGGCCATGGGTTGATTTGTATATACCGAGGGTCCACATTTTGTATAGTTTACTGTGTACCATTTAACTAAGAGGATATGAGTGAATTACAATTCATTACAATTATAACAATGGCTCATGCAATGGATATCTCATGTTTCTCTAAATTATAATAATGGTTCATGTGTAGTATTTATGTATGTATGTTCATTTTCATATTATGTATTTATGTATGTATCTTTTTCATGCATTGTATTTATGTATGTATGTATGTATGTATCTCTCTCTCTCTCTCTCTTCCAAAGAAACTACCTTGAAAATATTTTGTCAAACCAAATTAATAGGCATAATCTACAATTAAAATTATGGTGTTATATGTCATGGTTTGTGGACGTTTGAATTGTTTTACTTCTATTGCTGCCCAATTTGGCTTAGTGCACCTTGTGAACACTTTGGTTAGACTTGTGCCAGAACTTTATCGATGGTTCACAAATAAAAAAATGTCCCCCCTAGCATTTACCCAACCAATTCAAGCTGATGGAGCTGATGTTTTGGTCCCATGATGAACGGTTTGAAAGATGCACCATTGAGCAACTTTCAACTAAGCAACAATGCAACTTTTTGCACCAACCAAGATCAGGTTGCCAAATGGAATTCAAGTGGAATCTCCTAGAATTGATCCATGTGCTTGTAGGCCTTCCCAACATGGTCCTTGTGCAATTCACACATCTCTGATATCTCTCATGAGGTCCGAGATAAGGCTCTCCAAAAATCGCTGCCCAATTTGGCTTAGTGCACCTTGGGAATACTTCTGTCTGACTTGCGCTGGAACATTCTTAATGGTTCACAATTTAAATAAGGTCTCCCCTACCATTTACCCAGAAAACTTGTGTTGATGGAGCTGATGGTTTGGTCCCATGATGAACGGTTTGAAAGATGCACCATTGAGTAACTTTCAACTGAGCAACAATGCAACTTTTTGCACCAACTGAGATTGGGTCACCAAACGGAAGCCGAGTGGAATCTCCCATAACTGAGCCACATGCTTGTAGGAATTCCCAACATAGTTCTTGTGCACTTCATAGATCTTTTATATCTCTCATGAGGTCTGAGATGGCTCTCCAAAAATCATTGCCCAATTTGGCTTAGTGCACCTTGGGAACACTTCGGTCTGACTTGCGCCGGAACATTCTTGATGGTTCATAAGAGAAATAAGGTCTCCCTAGTGTTTACCTAGCCAACTAGAGATGATGGAGCTGATGTTTTGGTCCCACGACAAACGGTTTGAAAGATGCACCACTGAGAAACTTTCAATTGAGCAACAATGCAACTTTTTGCACCAACTGAGATCGGGTCGCCAAATTGAATCCGAGTGGAATATCCTAGAAATAAGCCACATACTTGTAGGCCTTCCCAACATGGTCCTTATTCACTTCACAAATCTTTGATATCTCTCACGAGGTCCAAGATATGGCTCTCCAAAAATCGTTGCCCAATTTGGCTTAGTGCACCTTGGGAACACTTTGATCTGACTTGCGTCGAAGCATTCTTGATGGTTCACAAGAAAAAAATGGCCCCCCCTAGCATTTACCCAGCCAACTAGAGCTGATGGAGCTGATGGTTTGATCCCACAATGAATGGTTTGAAACAAAAATAATAAAATAGTTGCATAGCAACTTTTAAAAGTTGCTCGACAATATTTGTGCAACTTTTGACAATGTTGCAAAATGTTGCTATTAGGACCTCTCAACCTATTGAAAGGACTTAGAAGACCCTTAGGTCCTATGATAGGACCTTTATTAGACCAAAAACATCAAACCTACCTATCCTATCATAATTCATGAGTCTAATCAACCTTAGGTTTATAAAGACGCCTTAGATGGATTGACTTTACAATGAGACCAATCTAATCAAAATAAATGGTTGATCTCTAGGATATAACCATGATTACAAATATGTGAAGATGAACCCATGAAGACTCCTATCCATGCCTAGTGTTTCTTGGGTTCCCTACACCAAATACCCCTATGACTTCCCAGGTGTACCCAAGGAACATTATATGTTTGAAGTTATTCAAGGGGCTCAAAATTGCATAAAACATCCCTACATCCACTGTCCAAGAACAAAAACCAAACTCTCATACTCTGTATTTCAGTCACAAAAAAACATACAACAAAAAACATAAATTCACTTAAGTCATGGAGTGCATACATATAGATCATGAAAGATACACCTAAATACAATGTAGCACATTAGACATTAATTCACTTAAATCATAAAATTGCTTATGTCTTGGAGCAAACATGTAGTACATACATTACATGAATTAACTTAGTTCATTCATGTAGGTCGTACACATGAATGATCCTTCATAATCATAACAATTCCTTGGACAAGCTCATTTATTACCTTACTAATTCATTTTGATGGCATCTTCATAGTCATAGCCCAAACAAATCTTCTTCTTATTCTTCTTGTTATATGGGATACACTAGTTGTAACTCCATGAATATTGTTGAACTCTTTTGGTAGATTTTAAACAACCGTTTGACATGTATGGACTCAATTTCACATGATTTTTATATGGTGTACTAATTTATTTCACAATGCATCTTTTGTAGATTTAGAAATTATGCTCAAGATAAGATTCAAAAATGATATTTGATTAAGTGA
>MU227214.1:565257-583892 GCA_018584345.1 Thuja plicata
GGCACCTACTCTCACACACTTCAAACTTCAAGTATGAATAGGTTGAATCAAACTAAAATTATGAATCATATACATGATTATACATGAAGTACACACACAAGTACATTAATTTATAGAAACACACATGAATATACACAAGTCATATGAAACAAGAATACACTTAAGGCATAAACATCCAACCAACAAATTCAAGGATCAAATTTGAAGTTTCATATATAAAAATTTATGAACAATAATAGCATACATATCAATACATGGCGTACATGCCAAATCCATAATAGAGTTACAAAAAAGTGACATCAACTATGTCTAATTTGATATATACAATGTACAAATGTCACACACACACACACACACACACACACACACATATATATATACAAAATTTGGTCATTCAATGACCACAACTAGATCTATACAATGTCTCGATATATCTATGAGTGTGGTGGATCATTGAAATTGAGCCTTCTTCACAGCAATACTTGGGTCACTAAGTCTCTACACAAGAACAATTCAAATGCTAAGCCATATATCTTATCTCAAAATAATATCAAAATAAATAAATATTGCATTGTAATTTGTTGATAGTTGAATTATTGATTACCTCATCTCTTTCTCCTATGCTTGGGTTGAATGATAAATGAAATGGGCTTTGTTGTGGGTGAGAGGGACTCCTATAAAAATTGTGAGGTAGAGGAAGGATGGGCAGTGGTGAAGGGTCCTATAATAGGAAAAATAAATAATACAAAATACATTTTATAAACAAGAAATACTAAAAAATATAAAGTGCTTGGAATAAAAAGAAAATACATACCACAACATGAGTTGGAAATCTTGTGCTGGAGGGAGCCAAAACCATTAATGAATCAGTTTGGACCTTTTCTTGTATGGTAAAATAGAAAAGAGGTTATAGTCGAGAAATACTAGAAAATGCAAAAAATGTATACACTAGATAATACAAATGCATACCAAAGCCTCAGCTGGATCTCCTATGCTTGGGCTAAAGATAAATGAAATGGGCTCTGTTATGGGTGAGAGGGACTCCTATAAAAATGGCGAGGTAGAGGAAGGACGGGCGGTGGTGAAGGGTCCTATAACAGAAAAAATAAATAATACAAAATACATGTTATAAATAAGAAATACTAAAAAATAAAAAATGCATGGACTAAAAATAAAATGCAAACAGCAGCTGGATCTCCTATGCTAGGCAAGGGATCCCTAGGAAGTGGAGAAGGGTTCGCCTCATCTGAGGAATCTATGAGTAATTCCTGTATGAAAATTCATATCAAATGACATAGTAATAGAGGAACATGATTTCTAAAATATTTTGAACAAACAAGAATGCAATTGAAAGTAAATATGAAAACATGTTACCTCCTCCCTCTCCTGAACATCAGCAGTGTCTAGGGCATTCATTAGTTCAATGAACCCTAGTTGATTCTACATGTATACAATAAACAAGTCAAGTGCATTCATCAATATAGACTACATTAAAATGTTCATAATACATTTCAACAAATTTACTTAAACTGGACTTAATTACCTTTTTTTGTTTCAATGTCCGTGATGATTTCTTCCTCTTTCCTAATGACCTCGAGCTTGGTGGGGTAGGCTAACAAAAACAAAATTAAAATAAGATAAATAATATGATACCGAATTGGTTCAATTAAAACTATAAACAAGAGGTGTGGAAAATATGATACCACATAGCTCGGTAAGCCAAATTCAATGGCAGAAAGGGTGACATCATCAATCTCAAAAATCTGAGCCCCTGACAAACCCTATAAAACACTAAATAAATATATAAGCAATAGTTTACAATGAATATTATGACTCACTGGAATTCAACAAATGCTTATTCTCCACAACTCTATTATCACAATTTTATAAACAAATTGTACGAACCATTATTACAATATATAAATTTTCTCTTCTTTCACACACAAGACTATTCTTTAACAAATTTGTAGTCACATTTAGAGAAGGATGGTCCCGATTGTAATCATGGAGGTTAGAGACCTTAGGACCACTTTTGCAGCATGTAATAGGATTGTTGTAGCCTGGAAGTGAGTATGTTTTAGTGTGTTTACCCTTAGCATGGGGGGATTTGGAGTGTTTTTAGGTTGAGAGCGGGTGGTATGGGCAACGATGAAAATATTTGGGGTGCTTACAAACCTAGGGTGTGGACGGGTTCTTGTCTATGGTGAAGATATAAACTAGTATATGGGGACTATCCTATTCATGATTTTGAACAAGAAATAAGAGTAAAAGAATGATGGTTGGATGTTCCAGATGATGTTCAAGGTTGATTCAGAATCCAATAAGTGATTTTTTGGGGTATGATTCTATGTATGAGTTCATCATTGGTTGAATTGAGTCCAAGGATGGAGGGCAGGAGTTCAAATCAGTTTGAGTCATGATGGCTGGACAAGGAAGTGACCTTGTTAAAAAGTATTATGTCTAGGTTTCCAAAATCCAGGGATCTCTGTTGAATCCTTTTCATTCAACCTAATTCCTTGAGGGAGTACCATCCTTTTATGACTTCCTTGAGTTGAATTACATTAGAACAAATTCTTTGACCATAAAGAAATAGCAAACAAACATACACTAATTCTTTGACCATACTAAGTTACCACCATACAAATTATTAAGATATGATATTTTGAAAATAACGTACTATTCTATTTTATGAATATTTATAAAACATTACCTCAGGTGTTTGAGCTACCCATCCACGTATACTAGAATGAGCACTCCTTGGTGTGCTCATACCACCAACTGCACCCTGCAATGCATATTATTCATGTATCAATTTAGGTTCTTCTATACATAAAAATTTATTTACTTTTAACAGATTTAGGTAATGAATTAAAATAACATGTCAAAACACAAATTTAAACAAACCAGTGGCATCTTTGTACCATACACCATTGACAACAGATCATCTGTGAGGGCTATATCTTCAGTAGTGAATGTTTGACATCTTCTCTCGCAATGTAAACATGAATGGGATTTCTAACCATCCCCACTCCCCTGACTATCTACCCCATCACATATACTATTACAACTGATGCAGATATGCTAATGGAATGGGTTGACCCTACAATTGTATCTGATGATAATGGAGCTGCCATGGGATGAGATGAACCTAATGGTGCATCTGATGATGATGGAGATGTTGTGGGATGGGATGATCCTAATGGTTCATCTGATGAAGATGGAGGTGGCACATGCACTGATCCATCCTCTCCTCCAACAAACTAAGTGCCATGCTAGATAATGACATTAGTCAATGCTGCAACTGCATGAAGAGTCTGTATATCCATAGAATCCTTCACCACAACTGGGACCAAAAAATGAATGAGGGGTTTTATCGCAGTATGCCTCCTCTCTTGTGGTCAAAAAATCCTATGTTCCCTAGATCTATCCTATGCAAAGCCTTTCCCTCTACCCTAGAACTCACGAAATTCAAATTAATTTGGCTTCTCACCGAGGATAAACTCGCAATATAGCTTCCTCAAAAAATATAAAGGTACCTCATTATTATTACAAGGTGTTTGGTAAAATACCATGTACCACCTATCCCAAAAAATTTATTTCATCCCCCTATGAGCACACCCATGTATAGGAAACTATTTTGTATTACCTTCCAGGGAATTGCTAGTATTAGGATTGGTAAAAAGGGAACATATGTCACGTTTTTGTATGCCTTTTATTTTCACATCTAATACAAGAAGGGTATGGAAGAGGGGCCAAAGGAACTCCCAACTACCAAACCATCTTGCAGACATACAATCTAAAAGCAACAACAACAGTGAGAGAAGAAACAATAGAGAGCCTTTTCATATATTTCATCAATTGGTCAAAATCATTACATGTCGGGTTGTAACGCCTTCCCAGTTTCATCCATATACATTTAGTGAACTACAAAGTGATCTTCATACATTCAAGTTCATAGACCTACCTTCCAGATAATTCAATCCTTAATCTTCTATCCAATCTACCATGCTCTAAGAACTGCCTAAAACTAAGAACAAAGAAAGAAATATATACAAGAGTCCACCAAAGAGGTCAGCGCTCAAATCCATAAGAGAGAACCAGATTTAGGTCCACATAGATCCCAATGAGAGACCCCAAATAAATTAAGCCATAGGAATTAAATTCAGAAGTCGGCCACCAGATCCAACTCAAAAATAAACAACTCGGGCCAAGGATGACCGAGCAACAGAGTGACTCGGGAAAAGAACAACCCGAGCAATAGAAGACCAAACTTGAGCGATAGAGAAACAAGCATGCCCGAGTGACAAAAAAATAAGCATGCCCAAGTGACCGAAAAAAAGCATGCCCAAGAAACAGACCCAAGAAATAGAGAACAAGCATGCTGAAGCGACAGACCTGAGTAATAGAGAACTTCACCGAGCAGCCTTCAAACAAGCTAAAGAAAAAAAGTAAACATCTTTTTGGTTGAGAAGGATTACCAATGACCCAAGATTCTCCTACATCAGACACCTAGGGTTACAAGAAATTATTCCCTAAATCATGTATCAGGTCAAACCTAAAATTAATCCAACTTAGATTGAGAAATCCAAGATGAGTCCTCAATCGGTCTTTTCTTCCACTTTACCAGATACTCCATGTATTCTTTTCCTCTTGTACTTCTACCAACTCTCTATTTCAAGATTTGTTCAACTTCCTCTATATTCTTCTTAGGATAATCACTTGGTACTGTCACTTCTTCACCAGGTTCATGATATTCATACAAGTCTAAAATATTGGATATACGTGATATATCCATGTCATCAGCTAATTCAACTTCATAATCATTTCCATTGTCAAATCTTCTCAGTATTTTTCAAGGACCAAATTTATTCATCTTCAATTTACCATATTTTCCCATAGGAAATCACCCTTTCTTCAAATTTTTTATGTCTTCTTGATCTGTCTGCATTATCCTTGTACTTCTGATTACTTTTCTCTAGCTTTTGTTTTACATCGTCATGCAATGTCTTCATGAACTCAGCAAATTCTTCTACTTTAGCACTTCTTTTCTCTTCTCCAACAATATCTCTCAAGTCTAATAAACCTCTCGGTTGTGTGCCATGGACAATCTCAAAAGGCGTCTTTCCAGTACTTCTATTTACTAAACTGTTTATGAAAACTCTACTTATACCAACATCAAATCCTAATTTCTTGGTGTGTCTCCAACTAGGCATCTCAACAAGTTACCCAAACTTTGGTTTACAACCTCTGTTTGTCCATCATTCTGTGGATGAAATGTAGAACTATATTTCAACTCAATATCCAACTTCTTCCAAAGTGTTCTCCAAAAATAGCTAACAAACTTTGTGTCTCGGTCAGAGATAATACTCCTTGGTAATCCATGCAATCTAAATCTCCTTAAAGAAAAGATCCACTATATTTACTACATCTGATGTTTTCTTACATGGTATGAAATGTGTCATCTTAGAAAATCTATCCACAATAACAAATATGGAATCATTACCTCTTGATGTCCTCGGTAAGCCAAGAACAAAATCCATGTTGATATCACTCCAAGCTTTCTCAGGAATAGTAATTGGTGTATACAAACCAGTATTCTGACTCACTCCTTTTGCAACTTGACAAACTTTTCACAAACTTCTGAACATCCTTATACAACTGAGGCCAAAAATAGCTTTCCTTTAGCAAACTCAATGTTTTATCAATACCAAAATGTCCAGCCAATCCACTACTATGTTTCTCCTTAATCAAATTAGTTCTCATTGATCCTCTCGATATGCACAACTAAATACCTTTGAACAACATATCTTCCTAAATGAAATAGTCTTCATACTTACTTGATTGATTTGAATTAGGTGCTCTGCACACTCTCCATTTCTCTGAAAAATCAGGATCACTTTCATACAAATACTTCATGTCATCAAAACCAAGAACCTCAATTCTCATTTCTATCAACAAAGATCTTCTTCTACTCAATACATCAGCAACTGTTAGAAAATCCACTCATGCTTTATCACAAATGTGAAACTCTGCAAATACTCTACCCATTTCATATGTCTCTGATTCAAATTATTATTACTACCCAAATACTGTAAATTCTTATGGTCAGTATACAACACAAATTCATTTGGCATCAAATAATGTCTCAATTTATTCATAGCTTGAACAATGGCATAGAAATATTGATCATAGACAGAATATTTCCTCTTAGCATCATTCAAATTTTCAATAAATAAAGCAATAGGTTTACCTTCTTGAGTCAACACAACTCCATTTTCACTTCCACTTGCATCACATTCAACTTGAAATACCTTATTGAAATCAGGTAATGCTAGCATAGGTAATTCAGCAACCTTCATCTTCAATGTCTCAAAACTCTTATCAGATTCATGTGTCCATTTGAATTCTCTTTTGCCTCCTCTCATTATCTCAGTCATAGCATTACAAATAGAACTAAAATTTCTGATAAACTTCCTGTAAAAACTTGCCAATCCATGAAATTATCCTACTTCACTGACATTCTCAGGTGTAGGCCAACTAAGTATAGCTTCAACCTTCTCAAGATCCATCTTCAAACCATTAGCTAAAATCACAAAACCCAAATACACAAGCTCTTCTTTCATGAAGGAACACTTCTTCATATTTATCAGAAACTTTTCCTCTTTCAATATCTACAACACTTGCCTTATATGCATCAAATTCTCTTCTCTAGTCTTACTGAATATCAGAATATCATCAAAGTATACAATCACACATTTATTCAATAATTTCTTCAAAACTTCATTCATTAACTCATAAATGTACTCAGTGCATTAGTTAAACCAAAAGGAATAACCAACCACTCATACAAACCATCCTTTGTCTTGAAAGTAGTCTTCCATTCATCACCTTCTCTGATTCTGATCTGATGATATCCACTCTTCAAATCAGTTTTGGTAAAATATCTTGCTCCACTCAAACAATCCATTATATCATCCATTCTCGATATAGGAAACCTATACTTCACTGTGATCTTATTAATTTCTCTAGAATCAGTGCACATTTTCCATTCTCCATTCTTCTTAGGTGCCAACATAGAAGGTATTGCACATGGACTCAAAATTTCTTGGATCAAGCCTTTGTTTAATAATTCATGAACTTGTCAGTTAAGCTCTTCATTCTCAGTTGGTGTTAACCTATGTGGTGCTTTGTTTGATAAACTAGATCTAGGAATCAGATCCATACAATGATTGATATCTCTCATTGGTGGTAAACCATCAAGTACATTATCTAAAATTATCTCCTTGTACTCAGTGAATAACTTCTCAACTTCTGCAAGATTGTCATCTCCTATATTATTGCTCGGTTTGTTAGGAATTAAAGCATAACAAATATCATCTATTTTCAAATCCTTAACAGATTCTTCAACCAAAGGTAACAAAACTTGTTTCTTTCCATCAACCCAAAAAGAATATCTATTAAATCTTCCATCATGTATAGCATGTCTATCATATTTCCAAGGTCTACCCAAAAAAATATGACAACAATCCATAGGAATAATATCACACAATACCTTATCATAATACTTTCCAATTTTCAAATTTACAAAACATTGTTCACTCACCATTAATGTGTGCTCATCCTTGATCCATGAGCTTTAATAGGGATTCATATGCTTCATCCTTTCCAACTGTAGATTTGTGACCATTTCCTCAGATGCTAGGTTCTCCGAGCTTCCACTATCAACAACTACCTTCCAAAATTTATCCACAACTCTACATCTGGTCTTGAACAAACTTTTCCTGGCAGGATCTTGCTTATCTTTATCACTCCATAGTATCCTTTAGATCATGATATTTCCTTCCTTTTCAACTTCATTTGGTGACTCCTCTTGAACCAAGGCATTTCTTCTACTACCATCTTTCTTGCTTGCATGTGTACACTCAAAATATTTGTGTCCTTCCTCACCACAATTAACAAGTTACTTGAAACCCTCTTCTGCTATAACCACCTCAGGAGAAATTGTCTCTTCCTCGGTATAAACTTCCACCTTTCCATTCAGTCTTTCCTTTGTCTTGAGATGTGTCTGAATTTGACTTGTCTAGTTTAGATCTACTATTTTCAGCATGAGATCTACCTCTTCCTCTAGGGAATCTTCCACCTCTACCTCTTTGTCTTTTCCCATATCTCTTGTTCAATTTCTCTTCATCTTTTAGGGCAAACTAATATGTTTCCTCAATGCTTTCCATCTTGACCAAGCTGATCTCATCTTGTATGGAACTTCTTAATCTATTCAGGTATCTTGTTACTCTTTCCACCTCATCTTCAACATGTCCAGATCTGATGTCCAATCTATAGAATTCTTCAGTGTAGTCTTTTACTGATTTGTCTTTCTACTTCAAACTTTGCATTCTCCTAATCAGGTTATTCTGATAATCACAGAGTAGAAACTTGCCTTTCAACTTGTTTACCATCTTATCCCATACCTTGATTTTTGTCTTTACCTTTCTTCTTCCGATCCAATTGCAGATGTTCCCACCATAAGGATGCATGATCTTTCATATTTTTACTTGCAATCTTCACCTTCTTGTCCTCTAATACATTTTCATACTCAAAATACTTTTCCATCTCAGTTATCTAGTCAATCAATTCATCAGAATCCAATTTTCCACTATACTCAGGAGGATTAAATTGAGGTGTGGAATTCAATCTTGTCAATGCTCTCAGGAATCTTTCTTCTTCCTAGTCCATCACAAGTGTAGGTGTAGCTTCACCTTGAACCTCTTCCAATTCATCATCACTAACATCTTCAAGATGTCTTCCTTTGCGCTCGGCTGTCTCAATAGCTTCCAATCTAGTAGCCATCTGCCTAAGCATATCAGCTAGACCTAGATCTACATTTCCTCTCCCACAAACCATCTTGAATCCCTCTGCAATTGTAGGTCAGATCGCAATATGCTACCCCACAACAATATCACCAACTAGGGTTAGAGTTTACAAGAAGGAACTTAGATACCACCTGAAGCAAGAAGGGTATGGCAGAGGGGCCAGATGAATTCTTAAATACCAAACTAGCTTGCAAACATACAATGTGGAAGCAACAAAAATAGTGAGAGAATAAATAGTAGAGAGCCTTTTCATATATTTCATCAATTGATCAAAATCATTACATGTCAGGCTGTAAGGCCTTCTTGATTTTGGCTATATACATTCAGTGAATTAAAAAGTGATCTTCATACATGCTAGGTCACAGACCTGCCTTCCAGATAATTCAATCCTTAATCTTCTATCTAATCTAACATGCTATAAGAACTGCCTAAAACTAAGAGCAGAGAAACAAATATATACAAGAGTCCACAAAAGAGGTTAGCACTCAAATCCATAAGAGAGACCTAGATTTAGGTCCACGCAGATCCCAATGAGAGACCCCAAATCAATTAAGCCATAAAAAATAAATGCAAAAGTCGGCCACTAGATCCAACTCCAAAATAAACAACTCGGGCCAAGGATGACTGAGCAATAGAGTGACTCAGGAAAATAACAACCTAAGAAACAGAAGACCAAACCCGAGCGACAAAGAAACAAGCATGCCTGAGCGACAGAAACATAAGCATGCCTGAGAAAGGGAATATAAGCATGCCTGAGTGAAAGACCCGAGCAACAGAGAAAAATAATGCCCGAGCAACATACCCGAGCAACAGAGAACTTCATCGAGCAACCTCCAAACAAGCTAAAGAACAAAAGTAAACATCTTTTTGGTTGAGCAGGATTGCCAATGACCCAAGATGCTCCTACATCAACATCCTCATATGAGAAACCATTGGCATAATATGTATGACACCTATCCCTCCATGAGTCCCATTTTTTTCCTCTTGAGACACCTCATTTGTACTATTGGACATTTTTTCTAATGTAGTGGCGAGGGTAGAGTGATGTTGAAGACCGGAAGCCTTCAACCTATTGACTAATATATTAATTTGTGCACTATTTTGGTTAAGGCATTGCACAAGGTCCTCTTGTGTTGCATTTACATGATCTAATGGCACATATGGAGGGTCTACGGGTGGCGGTGGTTGTGGACGAGGAGAATTTTAAGGAGGGTTTACGGGTGGCGATGGTGGTGGACGAGGAGAATTTTTAGGAGGGTTTATGGGGGTGGTCTTTCATTTCTTTTTCCTCTTCTTGAGTTTTTTTATGAATCTGATATGAAATTAATAAAATAAAATAAAAAATCAATATCATAACCTAATTTGATTACAAATGCAAAAAATAATAATAATAATAATAATAATAATAAAACATACCTTTGTTACGGGGTGCCATTGCTTGACAATGTCAAAAATGTTGAAGAAATTTTTCTTTCTTCAAAGCACAATCAGATTCTGATGTGTTTTTTGCCTCCTTCACTCTGCTACTCTATGGTTTAGGCATTAGAAATGGCCTAAGCCACGGGCTGTCAAAAATACAATATGTTTCTCAAAACCCGATCTGGTTATGAGAAACATCTCAGAACCCGATCAGGTTTTGAGAAATATACAATTTTTTAATATTATTGTCTAGGCTTAGTTACCAAGCCTAGTACAATTTCTAAATTTCAATAACTCGATCGGGTTATATGCAATTTCAATTTTTTTAAAACATGTGTCCACTTTTTTGGGTCACAACTTGGTGCACATACCCATGAACGTGATGTAAACATGTTATTAAATAAACTAGGATAGGTGCTTTATATAGGGTTCTCAAGATAACTATGCATTAAGGATGGCATAGTAGGTCATGTACCAATTTCAATGATAGATTTTGGCATCGCAAGGCCTCTATATTATCCACTATTAAATATAGTAGAAAAAAGGTATTCAAATTAATTTGGTTAGTGAATTTGTCCACCCTAAATTGGCTGAAATTTTTGGGATGAAAAGATAATATGGCTAGTTATTAGATCTAAAATTTGTATTAGCGTTGAAAAATCAAAGTGAGGCCTTAAATGCATTAAAATTAGCAATAAGATAGGACCATATAAGAATAAAATGACATAATCAAATAAATTAAACACTTAAAATAAGGGCCCAAAGAGGAGTGTATTGAGAATTAAAATAGAATAGAACTCGTATTCTTGATTTAAATATTAATTTAATTTCTAAAGGAGTAAAATTTATGGCACTACAATTATTTTTTTAATATAAAGAGACACTCAAATAACATAGATCGCAACAATTGATACAAACAACAAATGAATCTAGGTTTATGCTTCCAAAAAGGGATTAATTTATAACTATAGGATTAAATTTCAAATGGGCATGCAAAAAATTGTAAATATTGGCTTGAATAAGGTATTTAAACGAGACCAACAAAAGATAAGGAACATATTAAGAAAGTATATTTATTGTCTAAATTTACTGCTTGTGGAAAATGTTTCATGGGCATGGCTCAATTCAATTGAGGATGAAACCCCTATAGGTCTAGAATTGGAGGATGAAATACCATGACTCCCATATTTTAACCCCAGGTGTCTGATGCAGGAGAATCTTGGGTTCTTGGCAACCTTTAGCAACCAAAAATATGTTTGTTTTGGTTCAATAGCTTGTTGGAGACTGCTCGGTAACTGCTTTTCTTGGTCGGTTGAAGGTTTGTTGTTTCACCATTTGGGAACAGCTACTTTTTTGTTTGGATTCACCAATGGGGTCTCGGTGGTTGTTCTTGGTTGCTCAATGGTTTTCACCGACTGGTCTCTGTGCTCGGTAGTCTTTTCACCAATTTGGTTTTTGGACGTTGGATCTTTTGGCCGTCGTATGCATTTAATTTATGTAGCATAAGTAATGTTGGAGTCTCTCATTGGGATGTGTGTAGACCTAAATCTAGGTCCTTGTTATTTCTTATGTTGGATCTTTAGGATCTTTGGTCTCGACCTCTTTTGTGGTCTCTTATATATATTTAGTATTCTGCTATTAGATTTGGAAGATATTTTTGGCAGTTTTTTGTAGGAATTCTGATAAAAGATTTTGATCGCAGGTCTGTGACCTCGCATGTATGAAGTTTATTATATAAATATCTGAATGTATATTTTTGTAACTGGGAAGGCCTTACAGCTCGACATGTATAATGTTTGATGAAATAATTTAAAATTCTGCTTTCTTTCTCTCCATTTCTGTGTTGTTGCTTCCGAGTTGTTCTGCAAGTTGGTTTGGATAGTTGGGAGTGCCTTGGGCCCTGGTTGTCCCTACCCTCCTTGCATCCACTTCTAAGATTTAAATATATACGTGTCAATTCCTCACTCTATTTTAGAATAAATAGCCCTTAAGATTCATTAATAGATCTATATAATTTAAGCTTAACTTCCACTTAACCTACTCTAATCCAAGAACATACTATTATTCTAATAAACTCTTCGACTGATATTTTTGCATTTACTTACTAATTATAATATGGATGTCTCTTATTACAATAATCACAAGTCCCTATATCTCTAAATGTTCATCAATGTAACCGTTGTTCTTTTATAAATTCCTATTACTCCTTTAATCCATTAGATATCTCCTTCTTTTAACTATTTGTAAGAATGTTGAGATAAGAAATATTCTAAGGCATATTTTTAAATATTATTGCAAGAGATTCTTTAATAATTTTCATTTCTTCAAGAGAAGTTCCAATTCATACATCATTTTCCATTCAGGAATCATATCTGGTCCTCCTTTTCATCCCAGTCCACCATCAACCCAAACTCTACCTCTAGGAGGTAGATTTCCATCTAGTTTTGTAGAGGGGGGGAACTTATGTGGAGGAATGACATAAGGAAATCCAAATTTTTCCCGATGGTTTGGGATTCAACAATTTAACTTTCCATATCTTCCATAATTAGGATGAGGAAAGTGTGGATACGTATTCCATCAATATTCCATCTCATATAGTGTTTAGGTTTCAAAATAGTGAGATCTTCTCTAATAGTACCTAACACATTGTCCAAATCCTTGAGGTATTTTCTCTTGAAGACTCTTCTACACAATATTTTGATGGATTGTAAATCTGGTTCTATATGTGTAGTCGATGCAATAAACATTACAAGAATATATAAATTCACTCGGTGACTACTATCATTTCTGATGACATCATCACCTAGTATTCTAAAGATAAATTTAATCACTATTTCATAGGTGACCAACATCATCTTATTAATTCTTTTAACTGTAATTTCCCCTTCAAAGGCCACCTATTGCTTCAAACATCTGAGCTTGATGGGTGTCACCATGTCATTTACCACTATGATTGATTTCCAAGGAGTAGAGTGGGAGTATCAGTAACATAATCATGTATTTAAGACTTCCTATGGCCTCTTGGTTACTACTAAATACTAACTATATGCATGTTGGTATTCCTTTTCTTTTAACCGACCATGTCAAATGAGTAGTTATCTCCTTTAATATCTCAAAACTAATTTAACTAAGAGTCCATTATTGACAACTATCTACAAATGCTATATAAGGTTAGTGAACCTATGAATACTATACCTAGACTTAATTCATCCTATGCCACTTTTATCCTTATTTTCCCCTAGGTTGGCCAGATTATCTGCCTCCTTGTTACCTTCTCTATAGATGTGATTCAAAGTAAAATGATCAATAAAGTTGAGTAATCTTGTTACTTGTTGAACATAACAATTTAGGTGCAATTTTGGGGTTTCCCCTTTCCTAATGGCATTAATTACCAAGGTAGAGCCTCCAATTTCTACAACCTTAACCCCCACCAATTTGCATAACTTTAATCCTTCAATAAGAGCCATAAACTCAGCCTCATTGTTAGTTTTAATTCCTACTGGTTCCGATAGACTAGCCACTAATTCCCCCTAACTATTATGCAGGAATTCTCCTATTCCTACGATTCCTGGGTTTCCCCTAGAAGCTCCATCAAAATTTAGTTTATGTCATCCTAGACCAGGTTTTCCCCATTTTCATTCTTTCCTAAGTTGATCACTATTAGATTTTGGGTTGTGATTAATTGGAGGAATCTTAATCCCTACCCACCTATTCCTTGTCTTATCATTATATGTGGAGAATTTATTAGTGTTATTTCCTAAGAATTTTTTTTTATTAACTACTTCCACAATTGTTGCCTCCAGTTTATTGAGGAATTGACTTAGTTCCATCACAGAATTATTAAAGATTCTTTTATTCCTCTTTCCAAATCTCCCATAAAAATAGGCATGGGGAAATGATCCAAATGCTATGATATAATTCTTTATGGTTAGGTCTAGGCCAATTTTTTAGATGGACCAATATATCTAAAGGGAAGGAAGAGATCCAATTCAGTCTTTTGACTAACCATAACCAGAAATTTCCTGCAAAATTGCATCTGAAAAAAAGATGGTTCATGTTTTCCTCCTATGATGTACAAAGAATGCACCTAGAGGGACCATGTATACCAATCCTTTTTAAGAAAGCAGCTGTTAGGATCTTCCCTTGCAAGACCAACCAAGTGAACATTCTTGGTTTAGGAAAGCCTAGTCTATTCCAACATAGATCAATGGGGAGATCGGTTCCAGGAAGACATTTAGATTTGTATAGCATTTTATACCCCTCTTTAGTTCTGTATTCCCCATCCTTAGAAGGATACCAAATAACCACGTCATCCTTATCCCTAGGAACTATGGTTCTTTCCTTTAAAATTTTATAGAACTAATTATAGAAAGCTTCTGATATTCCATCTAGTTTAATAATATTCCATTTCCATCCTAGGATAGGGTTATCACTTGGATATCTGATATAATCTTTGATATACTTTCCTTGCTGTTACTTCCATCTTTCCATATTATTTTTGTCATTCTATATACTAGATAGTGTTGGATATCCACCCCGGGAATCCTCTCATAAGAGTGTTGACTCTCCTGTTCTACTTATATTCCATGATACCTTATCCTTGATTAGAGTTATACAGTTTTTCATAAAGTTCCAAATATGGGAACCCTTCAGTGACTCCTCATGTCTAACTATGTTGAGTGGGTCATTTCCATCTAGATATTTATATATAATAATACTTACCCATTTAAGATCAGGTTGTCTAATAACTTTCCATACTAATTTTTCTCCTAGGTCTATGTTTTGATCTTTTAATTATTTTATGCTAATGCCTCCATCTTGCATGGCTTTGGAAAGTGTATCCCATGCAGTGAGGAAAATATTTTTCTTATCTCCTGACCCTTTCCAGAAGAAGGTCCTAAATTTTTGGATCAGTTTTTGTTGAAATCGATAGGTAGCTACATACAAGACATTCGGAAAATAGGAATCACTGAGATAACCGATTTAAGCATCGTTACCCTACCAGATGGGGAAAACCACTTACCTTTCCATGTTTCAGTTTTTTTCTTAACTTTTCCAATATGTTTCCCCAAAAATTTGAATCCCGATGACCTATATCCAAATGAAATCTTAAATATTTGGTTGGGAGTGATCATTTCCTAAAGTCCAAGGTTCTTAGAATATCTTCCTCTAAAGAAACAGATGTGTTAAAGAATAATATTTCTAATTTATTTTTATTTATTATTTGTCTCGAGGCTTCTGCATACTTATCTAGGATTTCCTTGAATCTCTTTGCTTCCTCCTTTTCTTCTTTCCCATAGAGCATTGAGTCATCTACAAATTGTTGGTGAGTGGTGGGTTCCAGTTGGATGGTGATACTGATACCTTTGAGAAGACCTTTTTCCCTTATCTTAGTTATGGATCTTCCTATCAATTCTACCATTATGATGAATAAAAAGGGAGATAAATGATCCCCTTGTCTAATTCCTTCATAAATCTCAAAGAAGCCTTCAGGGTTACCATTTATTATTACCAAAAACTTAGGATTTGATATACACTCAGAGATTAGATTAATCATCTATTTGGAGAAGCCAAAAGATTCTAGGCACTTACAAAGAAATCTCCAATCTACTATGTCATATGCTTTTCTAATATCTAATTTTATCATCATATTAGGCTCCTTATTATGTTGAATGGTATGCAGCACTTCTTGGGCTAAATTACTCCATCTAGAATGGATGTACCGGGCACAAAACTTGTTTGTTCTTCAGCAATAATGGTAGGAAGGAATAATTTGATTATGTTTGCTAAAGTTTTAGTAAACAATTTATATAGGGTATTACATAAGGATATTGGTCTGAATTCTTCCATGTTGCTCACTTATTCCTTCCTAGGAATGAGGGTTAGGAAGGTATTATTTATTTCTCTAAGGATATTACCCGAGTTTCTCATACCTTCCAAAGCTGCAATGACTTCATCCCCATTAAATGACCATGATTTCTGGTAAAAGAAGGTGGAGAAGCCATCCAGTCTAGGAACTTTGTTTGGGCTCATCTGATATAGGGATACCTTAATTTCTTCCTTGGTGAATTTAGTAGTTTAGGGATAAATTCACTAATATTATCAGCATTAATCCTTTTGGACCCTTCCTTATTATTTAAGAGGTTCTCAAAATAATCGACAACATCTTTAGCTATTAATTTTGGTTCCACAATCCTTATGCCTTCTAAGTTTTGTATATTTTTTTATGTTGTTTGCCATTCTTCTAGCTTTTGTGCTATTATGAAAGAATTTAGTATTCCTATCCCCTTCTGCAAGCCATGTCTCCCTAGATTTATGTTTCCATAACATCTCCTCCTTTGCTAGAATATCTTCACATTTATGAATTAGATCTTTCTCTCAAAGATATCTATCTTGACACACACCTTCTTTCATAACTGTTTCATTTAATAACCTAAGTTCTTTCTCAATATTAATTTCAGTTTCATGAATATTTTTGAAAAATGACTTATTCCATTCTTTAATCTTTAATTTGATATTTTTAAGTTTAGATGTTAAAATGAATGCTTTGGAACCCTTAAATCTCAAATCTTTCCACCATTGTTGGATCATATCCAGAAACCACATTTTTTTCAAATCTAAAAGCGTTTCTATTGGGTTTAACTATGTCAAAAATTGAAAGTGAGATTGGGTAATGGTCTAAGCCTGATATTGGTATAATGTTTGAATCTAAGTTGAAATAAAATATTCCCAAATTTTTGATGAAAAATAATCTATCTATTTTTTCAATTATATTGCTAAATCCTAGCCTTCTATTAGTACATGTAAAGGATCCATTAGTTGTCTTGATATCAAGCATTCCATATTTGTCTACCCAACTCCTAAATTGTGTCATTGTTGCATAATCTTTTCCTAAACCCCCTTTTTTGTCATCCAAATTCAAAATAGCGTTAAAATCTCCTCCTATGATAATTGGTTGATTACAATTCTTATTAATGTAGATTTCTATTTCTTCCTAAACTCTAATTTTCTTTGTTAATCATGTAGGACCATAAATATTTATTAGTATAAAGGATATAGATTACTTGCTAAGTTAGTGATATGCCCCCTATCCAATATATCAAACTCTCATTTCTATCAAATGTAAATTTCCTTTGATCCCAAAGAATCACCACCCCCACAGATGCCCCTTGGGAAGCCTCCCCTAAAAGTGTCTATATCCCTAACTTCTTCATTTTTTCTAATTCTATGAAACTAAGCTTAGTTTCCTGGATGAGGATGCAATCTGCTTCAAAGGTCTTTAAGCATCATTTTAGGATGATTTTCTAGTTAGGGGAATTTAATCCCCTAATATTCCACATAATAAGTTGCATGGCTATGTGGGAAGGAACTTCCCCTTCCCTACATACAATGTTGTGATCTTGGCATGACCCTTTGCACGAGTATCATTCTATCTTACCTCACAAAGAGTGTCATGCCCAAATTTCTAAGATAGAGAGTGGGTGTTAAAACTCTCAACAATGGAGGGTCTCCACTAAAAAGGCCTCCACACATTTCCCACAATCCTCTTGGAGTAAGGTAAGTCTCTCATTGGTTCATCTTCCCTAAGCTTCTTGTTAATGTTTGTATCTTCAGTCGTATGATCATTAGAATACATCTAATATATGTTGATTAATAATAATATATATATATGTTATATTATTATTAATCATATGAAATTTAATATTTAATATTAAATTATTATATTATTATTATTCTTAATTAATAATTGATTGATGAAATATTATAAGAATGATTAGATTATAATTAGTTGGAAGAGGTATGTCCTTTCTTATAAATAATAATGAATAGACATGTCCCATGAAGGGACATGTCTCTCATATCCTCATTCCCAATATAAATGAAAGAGAGATTGTTGCATTTGGAAAATACATACAACATAGAGTGTTATTACATTTGCAACTATCCTAAAAACTTAACATGGTATCAGAGCCAAACTGCAAATGTAAGAGAGTAGTTTGTTGATGGTGAATGTGTGGCTGTCTCAGAAAATACAGTCTCGGTAAAAGGACCATATCTCACAAATGCATCGTTGGATTTTTCTAAATTTCAGATATGTTGGTGAAAACCTAATTTCAAATAATCTCACTGAAGCGATTGGAGAAAAAGTCTTGGATTCAAAAGTTATGATGGACTATGTACGGGTCTATGTGAAATTTCTGAAAATGACTTTCATTAAAGAGATTTTAATTTGTTATGATCATGGTCAAGTAATAAAAAAAAAGAAGCATGAATTCAAGGAAGGGTTTCTATTTCTATAAAGAAAGAATCAATTATATATTATCACCTCTCTTGGATAAATCATGTCAT
>MU227214.1:593468-606684 GCA_018584345.1 Thuja plicata
TTTTATTTAATTAAATGGGGGAAATTGAATTTAATTAAATAAGAGGAATTTAATTAAAAGGGAGATTAAATCTTTTAATTAAATGAGAGGAATTTTATTTAATTAAAAGGGAGATTAAATCTTTTAATTAAATAAAAATGGTCAAACCTTAGGAAATATTGAAATAATTGAATAATTGAATTAATTACAATTTGATCAAAGAAATTGATTTGAATTGAAAATGTTCCAAAGCATTGATTCAGAAAATTGATAAATTGATAAGATGATAAATGGGGCCCAAAATCTAGGCGACCATTTAGGGTGCATACAAGAATAACTTTGGAGCACATGACCCTCAAACACCTCAAGGAGAAATGGGACAAGCTGATGGTAGCTATACAGAAATCTCATTCACACATATTTGACAAGTTGTAAGTACTACATCTTCATCATTAATTTCAAAAAAGGGGAAAAATGTATATGTACCAATGGGGGAAAATGTACCAAGGAAAACATGTACATACATTATACCGAGGCATGCACCTAGGGTGAGTCATTGAAAAGGTAATTACACTTGCTGTATACACTGTACATATCAATTTTTGATACTAATTTGAAAGGGGGAGAAATAATTCTTAAAGGATTAGAAGTTGTCATTATTATACAAGGAAACATTTTTGGAGCGTCGGTCACAATGTACACACCGACAGACAATTTACAGTGTAACCTAAGGAAGACAGTTCACAGTGTAAACCGAGCACAGAATGTCTATAGAGTAAACCAAGCAGAATGATTATAGAGACATCACCAATCACAGTCTACCGAGAGACAATTTTATTCCCAAGAAAATTGGATCTTATCTACATGTCAGCTAAAGCACTTTAGTCTTTAAAATAGCTTTATGCTTAGCTGGACAACCATTTTGTGTGGATCAAGAATAGTGACAATTGTAAATTTAATTAGTTTAACTAATTGTATTCATGCAAACTAGGAGATTAAGGTCAAGTTGTAAACCTGTAATCATTAGAGTTATCAAAAAAAGCATAAAACCTAATTAGGTCATAATCTTCTATAAATAGATGTAGTAATCAATCAAGAAAATGATGATTGTATCTGCATAAGGACATCTATTGATCAGATAGAGAGTTTCATGTAGAAGGACAGATAAAGAAGAATTTAGTTATGAAGAACTAGATTCAAGGCTATCGAGAAGAACAGAGGTATTATCCATCATAATAGGTGATACATATATATTGTGAACTTAAAGGATCTGTAATCAATAATTCAAGATTGCAAGCTATCAGGTCATTTATATTTTTGTCTACTCTCTAATAATTGTAGCAAATAGATTAAATCCTTCAAGAAGGTGGACTTAAGAGTCTTATAGTAAATCTCTTATCCGAGTGCACACATACATTGTGTTGCTGAAATATCCTAACTGAGTAGACTTAACAAGTCTAACCTATTACTCCTAACAGGATAACATCATCAGAAGTGATCACAACTTGTAGCCTTAACCGGCACCTTCCATTCTATAGATAGTGAAGCTTTGTGGGTTTCATCCCCACCATAGTTTTTACCTTCTAATAGGGGTTTTTTGCATTATCAATTCTTGTGTAAAATATAAATGAGTTTCATGAATCTTTCTATGTTTGTTTACATGCACTTACATTTATGTTATGATATTACATACATGAAGTAGTAAAGCAACTATGATCGGTTATGCAAGCAATGATTACTAAGGTTAATTGGTTAAAAAATTTAAGGGTACTGATTCACCGCTCCCCTCTTAGTACACACCCTTCCATTATTCCAACATGTCTAACCAAGACCATGCTTCCAAAAGTTGATTTTCGTCCATCTTGAAAATCCAACTTTTGGAAGGGTCTTTTGGTCAACTAAGAGATGCCCTAGGTTTAAAATGACCCTTACCCATAGGTATATCAAATGGGCTTCCTAAAAATAGCCCAAACACACCCCTAGGTACCTTTCTAACCTCCCAAAAATCCACCTAAAGCTTACCCACGAAATTCAAGTGAAATGACCATACCTCAAGCTCCCTAACCAAGGGGTTCACATGGGATTCTATATGGTACTTACCTAGGTTTGTGTGCATCCAATCCTCCAGTGGACATGTCATGGCCACATCTACACATTAGGAGTGTAAAGTGACATACACATTTTACACTTCACAAGACACATGACATTTCCACTTGAACACACACATAATTAAAATTACAATTTACAATTAGTAATGAACACATTCAAGCACATACATTTACAAAATAAACACAATACAACAAGGTCTTGTCTCTTATTAGATGCAACCTTGGCTTTCACTGAATTTACATTAATGGCCTAGACTTGGTTCCTCAATTTATTACCATGGTCATATTCCCTGCACACTAAATTCAAATATCAGTAGTCCAAGGAATTACAATATATAGCATATATGAAATAATCATCATTCAAAATTTTACAAAACATCTTCATCATATAACTAGTTTGGAATTCACGTAACATAATCAATTTAGCTATTTTACTCATGAAATCATATGCACTCATAAACAACATTTATGCATCTAACTTTCAATTCATAGTAGAAATCATATTTCATCATAATTAAATCCAAGTCACCATTTCCTAATTAATCCCTTTGTGTCATCGTAATAATAATTTAATTTCACCAAACATGTTGCATGTAATCATAATTCATCATAACATTGTCATGCTAACCATTTAATTTAATCAATCTAATACTAATACGCATTATTCTATTAATCATTAAATGAACATCTCTACATACATAATTACGACTCAACTCCATTGATCAATACATGATCTCATCTAAATAAAATTTAAGCATCTAACATTGATTTGAACCCTTACTTATCCTATTGTGATTACCATTTCCTTATTTCAAATCAATACACACAAATCCAATATGCAACTGTATCGCTAAAATAACCAATTAAACCAATTAGCCATACTCCAACATAATGCATCATTGAATCATCATCATGAGTAAGGGGATAAATAAAGTACACCAAATCCAGTTTGATCCAATAAGGTATAAATCCATAATGTAGCATAAAGCATTCACATACTAGGTCCATCATAAGGATAAATGAATTGTTATGACACCCCGGGCAGGATCTCACCATAACCAAGCACAACTATTAAGGTAATCTCAGAATAAAACAAGGCTAACTCAAGCCAAGTGATTCTCAAAAAATCCTTTCACCAGAATATCACAGCATCAAAGGATCATCTCAACCAGTCATATCATAGCATAACAGGATCTCACAACGCATCTCAAGTCTAAGGCAGGTCACATAAATCAAGTAGACAAGGGATCACCCAAAGGGTGCCCTCTCACATGAGTTTAACATTGACATGAACACAATAATATATCCCCACCCATCCTTCGGTGATCAACATAGAGGGGAATGAGGGAGGCCCTACATCATCCCCCTCAAGGACTAGGCTTACTCCTAGAAGCTGAAGCATCAAATCAAGGTAGCACCCCAAGGTGTGGAAATAATTCTCTAATCCTAATGTGAGTACCCATATTGGGTCTTTCTCACACATCAACTCACAACAAATTTATTTCTAACCATCCATCTTGATATAAGTTGGAGGAATCTATCACACAAGAAAAGAGTATCAACATTGTCACAAAAACATTAGTCATGGGAACAATGCAAGTTAGAAGAAAGATACATCCTTCAAGGTCTCTGTCACCCAAGACACCATGCAGTCCTCACTAATTCATCAGGGGGCATCCAATAGCGAATGTTTCCCTCCAAGTTCCTTCTTTAATCACAGTGCAAGAACTCGGGAAACCTGAGAGAATGTTATCTTGATTAACAATAAGGTACAACCACGTTTTTCTTGGTGCATCTATACATCCAATAAGAATCTCACTAACTCACCCAATCCTATGAAAAAGGTGATGATTCTTTATCTAAAATGCACCCTTCAAAGGGATACCAAAAAGTAATACTAACCACGCATAAACACACAAAGAAATAAAGCCACTCGTATGCTTCAAAATACTACAACCAACAAAGGGTCAACATAATTATGCAAGTTAGCAAGCTAAAACATATGGCATCACTACCACACTTGTTAACACATTCGTAATTATTCACTAAACTTTCAAACACCTATAGAAAATGTATCAACCAAGAAATCTAAGGGACTTGGAAGGGGTGCTCATATCAGTAAATCATCCATTCCAAGAAGGTTCTACTTAGGTTGTTTTCAAAAAGGGTACTCCAAATATGCCACAATAGGGAACCCAAACATAAGATCACCTCAAGTTCATATTACAAGTGTGAACCTTCACATCTAGGACATCTTATATAAGAGAACATAACATTGTGATGCCAACATATGAATATGGGCTCTGTCAGGTACATGGCTCAGAAGATTTGTCCCTAAAATTCTAGATGAGGGTTGAAGTCTATTCGAGAGGGGGTCTATGATCCCTTCCATAACCTCTATCTCTCACCCTACATCTCACATGTTACGAGGACACATCCTATTATGATTACCATTTCCTTATTTCAAATCAATACACACAAATCCAATATGTAACTGTATCGCTAAAATAATCAATTCAACCAATTAGCCCTACTGCAATTTAATGCATCATAGAATTTTCATCATGAGTAAGGGGATAAATAGAGTACACCAAATCTGGTTTGATCCAATTTGGTATAAATCCATAATGTAGCATAAAGAATTCACATACTAGGTCCATCATAAGGATAAATGAATTGTTATGACACCCCGGGAAGGGTCTCACCATAACCAAGAACAACTATAAAGGTAGTCTCATAATAAATTAAGGAAAACTCAAACCAAGTGATTCTCATAAATCCTTTCACCAGAATATCACAGCATCAAAGGATCGTCTCAACCAGTCATATCATAGCATAACAGGATCTCACAACACATCTCAAGTCTAAGGCAAGTCACATAAATCAAGTAGACAAGGGATCACCCTGAGGGTGCCCTCTCACATGGGTTCAACATAGACATGAACACAAGAATAAATCCCCTAACTATCCTTCAGTTGTCAACATAGAAGGGGAATGAGGAAGGCCCTACAAAGACACTTTCTACCCCTATTTTTAGGTTCTTTCGCACAATCTGGCTTGGATTAACTTCTACTGGTGATAGCCAGTCCTGTCTTATTTTTCTTTTCTTCCTCCTTACTACCTAATTGGTTGGAATACCTTACTACTACTTCCAATACCTCCTCATGAGTAGTATTTACTAAACTACTATTTGTGTCTTCCCTATCAATTCCTATATTATCAGAATTTAAGGTGTTGTTTACTCCTAGAAATTATGTTAACTCTTCAAAGTTAACCTCTCCTTCTCTTATTCCTTCTCTTAGGTTTCCTTCTTGGGTCCTTCTATATCCTTCCATGCTAAGGTCCATGCCCATGATTGAGTCCGTCTCTAAGTTGCATTTTTCTAGAGTATCATCTAATTGTGGGGTATGGTCACCTTCACCTCTATTCTCTATGTTTAAGGCTTGTTCTAAAGTGGTTGTTTGAACTTCCTTATTTTCCCCATCTAGTATTACCTTAGTTGAAGTTAAATTTAGGGCTTTTACTACTGTATTGTTACTATATTGTAGTGTTTAAATCCTTATCTGGGTTAGTCTGTTGAAGTTCTAATACATTATCTTCTTTTGTTTGCAGTGAAGGTTCATTATGATTATTTACCTTATTGCTTGTAAGATTATTTATATTGGAATTCTTTCTGTTAACCTGAATAAATCCAGTGTTAAATTCTTCGGTCCCTTCTTCTAACAGAGCTACTAGATTTGTTCTATTGATGTTAATCCCCAGCGAATCCATGTCCCTGCTTAAACTGGGTTTTAGTGATTATGATGTCTCCCTTATCTCTAATTGATATCCTGACCCATACTCAGCACTAACAACCTCCCCAAACTCTTTAGAAAATATATATCCTTTTGTCTTATATGTTTTGTCATAATCTAGGGATCTTCTACTCTCTCTGGAAAGGGATGTTCTAGTGATGTCAGCAGTATGAGATTCCATTTCATCTAGCTTCTTCCCAAATAGCATTACCTCTAAAAGAAGAATATCTTTATCTGCCTCCAGTATTCCTTCTATAAGAATTTTTTTCTGTCAATCAAGTTCCTCCTTGTCACAAATGTCATCTAAAAAAAGGTCCATTAATTTATCCACCAGTGATTCCCCTATATAGTTGGTAATAATATTTACTTCCTTCTCTACTTGGGATTCTTTTGGTTCCTGATTTCCCTCTATATAAGACTTCTTTTCTTCATCTTCTTCTTTCCTATTATCGCTAAACTAAGGCTCATTACATGCATTTGTATTACTACCTAGATTTTTCTCCTTAGTTAACATTGGACACCCATGTTGTTGGAGACATATGGAGGATATGGTTAGATTATCTAATATCAAAATTTCCTTTTCCATTTTGGTGATCCCTACTTCTTGGTTACTGTCTGGGGTAAAGCCAGTGTTGGTTATTGATTTCATCCTATTAATATCTACTGGGGCAGTGCTCTCTTCTTCTTCCAGTGTCTGTTGATTACCTTTACCTTTCTTAACTATGCCACCCTCTAAATTCTCCCCTAATACTAAGCCTTGGGATGCATCCTGGTTGGGAATCTCAATTCTAAATTCACTCTCCTCTTTAATTCTAATGATCCCAGTCTCCTCTAGTGGGTCCCTAATCAAAATAATATCAATTATGATTTGATTACCAGTCAAACCCCTAGTAGAGCTTGGCTTTCTAGGATTACCATCTACCTGCATCACCATTCCTTCACTATATACTGTTGAACCCTAGTTTTGAAGAGTCAGAGTTTTTGTTGGGTGGCTAGCGGATAAAGATATTTATTGAACTGGCTCTACATATTGAAACACGCTATTGCTAGAATGATTCTCCACTAACCTACCATCTACCTCTATAGCTTGGTGTTCCGGCTGCCATCTTGAACCTTCTCCATTTTGGGAATCCCTATGTACTATATGAGTCACCATTTCATATAGTCCCCTTTCCTCCCTAATTACTGAAGATATTACTCTTTTTCCTTGAACTAGAGAAATGTCATTCTGATGGCTCAACCCTTTATGTATTCCTAAAGTATATTCTTCAATAGGAATGGAGTTAATGTTTGATTTACCTAGATGCTTCTCATTTTCATTCAGATCCTTCAAGGCCCATAAAGGATTAATATTACTATCATTACCTAATTTTGAAACCTTTTTTGGGTGATGCCAGCAACTATGATTGATTCTAATATCTTCATGGGTCTTTTTTCCTCTCAATGATATCCTTTTACTTCCTATATTCCTGAACCTATCTGCTTGAATTAAGCTATAATCCAAACTGGCATGAGGACATGAGTTGGGTTGAGTTACATTAAGGGCTTCTATTTTTGGTTTATTTAGTTTCCTCAAGATGTCTTTTTTGATAATTTCTCCTTCTTCAATTTCCTGAGAATTCCTAGAAATGCCTTCTTTCCCCTCATCTGAGAATTTATTTACTCTACTATTAAAGCCAGTTTTTAAATCCAAGTTTGTCTTTATTATAGGCTTTACCCTAGTCCGTGGTTCTAGTTTTCCAAATCTAAAACTCATATCTTTTGTCCTAGGTTTAATACGGAAAAACATTATCTTGTTAGCCCTAGTTTCCTCTTCTTGAAGTAAATTAATATCATTGATAAGTCCTTTATATAAAATTGGTAGGAAATGATATATGGAATTATTAGTAATAATTTTGAGGGGATTAAACGTCTTTCTTTTGGTATGAGTTTTTACCAAATTTTTAACAAAGGAATTATCTAAAAAAGTATTTTCTATACCTACCGCACCACCCATAATATTTTAAATTTGATACAAGATCCTACTATGTAGGAGTTCCATTGTAAGGTTATCTATTACTACCCATTTTACCAATTTTTCATTTGAAAAATTTTCAGGTTTGAAATTAGGTTTCCATTGATAGAAGTTTAAACAATACCCTTCATAAAGAATAGGTAAACCATTCATCAGTACATTTTTTACCTCAACCCTTCTACAATCTAAGTAAAGGAAGTTGTCCTTTAAGATGGATATACTTACCTGATCACTAAGGGTTTCCAATAGCCAGCCCACAATATTGTGCATAGACGAATTGGGACCATTCCAAAATTCATAAACCCCATATTTCTTACAGTGCCACCAATATCCTTCTGTATACACATTTCTTAAGATCACAATTGTTTCTTAAGACTCTTTTCCTTTAATCCCCACGTTTGGGATTGTGGTATGATGCTTGAGGCAAGGTCTTTGCATAGGGAAACTCCTTTGCTAGCCTGAAACATCTGATCCATTAAATATTTTTTCAACATTGGTCACTTCCTCTTCTTTATATTCTTCTAAAATTTCCTTCTGACTCTTCAAACTCATTCAAAGAGACAATAAGGGCTTCCTCCTGGGTGGTTTATGATAATATTAATTACTCTATTTTGTTGGAGAGTGATCAATTTTATATGATGTGATCTACTTTTTGGTTGTCATTTATGGCAACACATCTGGCATACTGATCAATTCATCTAAAGTTAAGTTTTGGTGACCTTGAAATTAGCTAAGTACAAAAGTAGAAATACAGAGGTATTTTGGGTATCAAAGATTGAGATCGATGAGTTAAGTCAAGCGAGCTTAGAAGAAGATAGTATGGGGTATGTGTGACCTCCACCTAAGATTGATTTGTTGGAATTATAATGGAAGAATGTACTGAGAGAGGAGGGGTGAATCAATACCTCTAAAAAATTTCTTGGTTAGCCCATTAACCCTTAATCATCAGTTTGTAAATTATCTTATCTAACTGTTCATCTTTCTATATGTAAATTAACACATAACACAAGATATGATATCACAGAAAACTCCTGTTAGGAAGTAAAAACTGTGGTGGGGATTGTTACCCACAAGACTTCACTATCTGTAGATAAGAAGGGGCTGATTAAGGCTTACAATTGGTCACTTCTGATGACCTACCCTGTTAGGATTATTACAGTGGAGAACTGTTAAGATCTACTTCGTTTGAAGCTTTAGCAACACTGTTAAGTGTGCACTCTATTAAGAGATTTCTAAAGAACGGTTAAGTCCACCTTCTACAAAAGGATTTTAGATGTGATGCACTTGTTAGAATGCAAATACATAAGTCTTTGATCTGATGATGTATGCAATCTTTAATTGCTGATAAGAGATCCTATAAAGCTTCATACATATTAGTAATCATCCTTCCATGATTGAATAATACCTTTATCTGCTCATCGGTAGCCTCTCTGTGTTCTTGACAACTGATGTTATCTGTTTATGAACTTTGCATGAATTTTGCCTTCTGCTCCTTAGATGCTCTTCGCGGCTATCAACAATAATGAATTCATTACTCACAATTGAGTTGAACATCTATTTATACTATATTTTGGCTTAATTCTTGATTCGTGCATCACAAGTTAACTCTAGATCCAAGGTTTACAACTTGACCTTGATCTTTAGTTAGATATGTTTTAGATCCGTTAGGATGCTTTAAAACATTTACATAAAGCTTTCTTAACCCTCAAGTTATGATTTAAAATAAATTAAAACTCTATAAATAGAATTACATTGCTTTATCCGTCGTGTAAAAATTAGATCCACTTTTTGCGAGTTCTTTAACTGACTATCAGTTATGACGGTCGGTTTTCTTGGTCATCGATGTTCCTTTCTTGAACTTGTCATCGGGTATGCCTTTTATGTTCCTGTCAGGTTAGTTCTTAAAACTGTGTCATTGGTGATGCTTGTGGTCGCCGGTGATGCTTTTCACTTTCATACTTAGCATTTTTCATGACCTTTCTGTTCTGTTGGGTGTGCTCGTTGTTCACCGGTAATGCTTGTAGTCTGCCGGTGATCTCTATCAATGTTTTTCACTAAGTGTACTAATGGAAAAATAATGTCATCAATCTCCCCCTTTGACATTAGTATCAAAAAAATGATATGTGCAACATACTAAGTGTATTAGTATGTACACCTGTGTATACTTCTTCCTTAGTCATTTGAATGACTCCCCCTATGTATATGTCGGTAAGTGTAAGTAAGTATATATACATATCCTTATGTACTTTTCTTTTTATCTCTTTTATATATATATATATATATATATATTTTACATAACTATATACATTTCCTTTCCTCCTTTTTTGATTCTAAATGCAAAGGTACTTATAAATTTTTCAAAAAGGTGAGAATGTGAGGACTTGATCTCCTCCATCATCTTTTCCCATTTCTCCTTCAGCATTTCTAGAGCCATGTGCTCCAGTGAAATCCTCACATGTATATCATATATGTTGTCTACTACAGACATATCAGGGGTTGCTATAAGATTTCTTGCATCAAAAATATGTTGTTAAAAAATAGTAAGATTAGGCAGAATGTGTGTCTGCAGTTCGGTAATCTCACCTCTGAATTGAGTTTCAGCATCCCATATTTCTTTCCTTAGCCTGTTCGCCTCTATGACCATGTCATGATGTGCCTTTATACTGTCGGCATGTGAGGTTAGGCTTTGTGCACTGGTTGTGACATTTGAATCTATTTCTGCTAATTTGTCACTATTTTCTTATGCAAAATTCTCAAGTGTGCACATCCTTTGAACTAAGGTGATTGCTTCAGCAATCATTGGCTCTAATTCATTAGTGAATTCAAAGAGCTTTACCTTGTTCAATACCACTTCTTGGCTGATTTTATTAATTAACTTGTACTGATATTTCTTCTCTTCTTATTCTTCCATAGCCTGCTCTGCATCTATACTTTGCTATGTGATGGCATCGGTAAGAACAACAATTTGTTCCTTCACTATAGCATTTGCTTCAAGTTTTATTTCACGAACAAGTTGTTGGAGTATATCTCTTGCCTTTTCAAGTGCCATTTTTTCTCTGTGTTCTTTTATCATTTTCTTTTGTATGGATTTTCTTTGACATAGCACTCCAAACTCTTAAAGTTTGTCACTATCCAAAGTGGTAATATCCTAGTTTGGAACTTCAATTATTTCATCCAATGTGACAGCCAAGATGTCTTTCTTTACTAGTTTCTTTTTCTTCTTCTTTGGCTGGGTGGCTGATTGATGTACCACCATCTGTAAAGCGTGAGATGTGGTTGATTTGGTGGGTGAGTTTTGAGAAGATGAGGCATCCTTGTGTATCTGTTCTGAGTCCACCGGCTGGTTTGGTGAAGATGTCTCCTCATTTGCCTTGGGTGTATCAATAGATATGTTTTCTTTGAGTTTTTTCCCTTCATCCTGCTTGACTCCTTCACTTTTCTCTTTTTCCTCAACCTCTCTCAATGTATCATCAGTTTTTTTATTTGCCTCTTTGTTTTGATCTTTTGATACATCTTGCTGATCATCGGTTGCATCCTTCATTTTTGTACCTGTATCCTTGGGAGTGTTGGATGCAACTTTGTTTTCATCGGTACCCATATCCTTGGGTATATTATCATCTTTTTGAGATGAATTATCCTGACTAGACCGAATATCAATAGCATCTATTAATATATTCATGTTTGTTGGTGTATTGACTGTTGTAGTGTCAATAGTTGTGTCCTGTTCATCAGTATTTCCCTTTGCAGCATTGATGTCTTCATTTTTTTGAATATCTACTGCTGGGTCTTGTCCTATAGAAGTATTGACAATGTTTTCTAACCATGATTCATCATTTATATCAACATCTAAGTTTCCTTTTATTGACAATTCTTCTTTGGTAACTTCTTCATCCTCTAAGTTGATGTGGATGGGGCTTGCTGGTACTTGATCATTTTCACCGTCCTTTGGCCAGTCTTCATCTATAATGTCAGTCTATTTTTGGCCTCTGATCTGTACCTCTTCACTGTCTAACTCAACTATTGAGTTATTATTTTTGGTGATAGGTTCCTTTTCATGACTACTCTCCTCATCAGGATTTAGTATCTCACTCCATATTTTACGTGTTTCTTCTTCAAGTTCTATAAGCTTCTCTTTAAGAAATTTATAAGCTCTCAATTTGGGTGAGAATATTTTTGCATATTTCTCCATGTCTTCATTGATTTCTTCTCTTGTTGATTCAGGAGGCATAAGAGAAACCAGTACTCTTTCTCTTATCCTCTTCTCCTCATGGAGTGCAAAAGTGAATCTAGAAGAAATTCTATCTAATAGCTCTTGTGGAACATCATGGTTAGTGAAGTGTAGTGGGATATAATAGTGTCTGCACATCTTAGCAATAAGTGCATCTTCAATCTTATTCTATTCTACAGTATCCCATCTTAACCATTTCCTAATCTTAGGATGTGCAATAGATGTAGCTTCAGAAATGTTCTTACATATTTTATCGATGTCCTCAGTGGGTGAGGTAACCTTTGTTGTTTCCTTTGCTAGTTTTACAGTATCAGGTTCATCCATTGCTAAATCCTCTAAGTCCTCATCAGTCTGAACATATTTCCTCCTTTTGGTAGGTTCCCTAGCTAGTTGTTTTGCCTTTTGTGTGTCAGGTTTCCTCTATTATACCTTTCCTTTCACAATGGGAGAAGGAGTTGCATCTTTTGTTGTTTGACTCCTTGTTCTAGACTTCTTAGGTGGATGAGGAGGTGGTGAATCTGAATTTTATTCCTCTGATTCTTGTTGCTCTACTGTATCACTGATGGGAAGCTGATCCTCAGTGATTTCCTCCTTACCCTGTTGTTCATCCTCATCTTCTTCTTCTCCTCCTTCAGAATATATTTTCAAGTTCTTTTTCAGATTCTTCTCCATTCTTTTTTACTATTTTACAACCTTCTTGACAACAAGATTTATTTTAATCTTTAGTTTGGCTTCCTCATAGGTACCAAATCTTAGTTGTTTGTTGTCTACTTGTTCATTTAATAGTGCCTTGATGCACTCATTGGCTACTCTTGTTTTGATTTCATAGTCCAATTTTGAAAGCCATAATTTTCTTGGAATTACTGCATGTATATAGGTGAAATCAGTATCTACCATGAAACATATTTCTTCACAGTGTTTGATAAGGCTAAATTATTGCCTTTGTTTTGTATAATTTTAATACTCTTTTCTAGTTTTTGTTAAAACATTCGAGAGCCTAGCTAGTCAAAACTTGTGATAAAAGTCCAGATAGAACTGTTAAACCATGGGTAGATGTTTTTGACATACTTTGCTAATATTATACATATAATGC
>MU227214.1:621107-639716 GCA_018584345.1 Thuja plicata
TAATCATCCTTCCATGATTGAATAATACCTTTATCTGCTCGTCGGTAGCCTCTGTGTGTTCTTGACAACTGATGTGATTTGTTTCTGAACTTTGCATGAATTCTGCCTTCTGCTCCTTAGATGCTCTTCGCGGCTATCAACAATGATGAATTTATTACTCACAATTGAGTTGAACATCTATTTATACTATATTTTGGCTTAATTCTTGATTCATGCATCGCAAGTTAACTCTAGATCCAAGGTTAACAACTTGACCTTGATCTTTAGTTAGATATGTTTTAGATCTATTAGGATGCTTTAAAACATTTGCATAAAGCTTGTTTGACCCTCAAGTTATGATTTAAAACAAATTAAAACTCTATAAATAGAATTACATTGCTTTATCCGTCGTGTAAAAATCAGATCCACTTTTTGCGGGTTCTTTAACTGACTGTCGGTTCTGACGGTCGGTTTCTTGGTCATCGGTGTTCCTTTCTTGAACTGGTCGTCGAGTATGCCTTTTCTATTCCCGTCGGGTTAGTTCTCAAAACTGTGTCGTCGGTGATGCTTGTGGTCGTCGGTGATGCTTGTCACTTTCATACTTAGCATTTTTCATGACCTTTGTGTTCTGTCGGGTATGCTCGTTGTTCGTCGGTAATGCTTGTAGTCTGCCGGTGATCTCTGTCAATTTTTTTCACTAAGTGTACTAATGGAAAAATAATGTCATCACGATTTTGTTTTGGTGATGTTTATAGTGAGTTAGAGATATTTGAGGATAGACATACAGCAACAAAACAGTGATACAGAGCAGTTGGACAGAAGAGATATTCAGAGAGTATGATGTGGACTCCTGGCAATCGGAGTTGGATAATTATTGTTGATATCCTATATTTTGATTATGTAGGAGCATCGACTATGCATTTGATGATTGCTTTATTAAATGTATTTTGTATTGAGAGCCGACTATGTAATAATTGTATTTGAGAGCCGACTTGGTAAAGAAGAACGATATATATGTAAGATCTTTTGTTGACCAAGAGCAGAGTGTGTATGAACAAATTTTTGGATGTGACATGCGAATGGCAGAGAAAAAGATGATAGAGATTATTGATGAACTAGGACTGGAACTATCAAAGCATTAGTGATTCTTGTTTTGTTCATTACTGAGAACATTTTGTAACAAAACTATATTGTAAGAGTTGTATGCTCAGTTGGCCCCTAACAGGGTGGTGTATACCTTTAACAGGGTTGTTATTCCTCCAACAAGGAAATGTACTATGTAATATTCAGATCCTAATAGGGCTAGGTCTCCTAGCAGGGACACTATACTTTAGTGCATGCTTGTGGGTACCATCCCCACCAGGGTTTTCCCTTGGCCAGGGTTTCCTCGACAACAAATAATGGTGTTATGAGTAGTGTTATTTTCTTATGTTCTTTTCATTTTTGCAATCTTATGGATTATTTATAATGGTTGAAAAGTTTTAATAAGTGTTGTAATACTGATTCACCCTCCCCCCCCCTCTCAGTATTACCTAATCCTAACAATTGGTATCAGAGCTTTTGGCCCTTGGAGAGAAAGTCTAATAGCTTAAGGGAGATCAGAATGGATTTAGATAGTTTGCAAGAAAACTTTGATGCTACACTTGAAGACCTTGACAAAGAAAAAGCTGAGAATGGAGAATTAAGATTCAACATGCGAAGAGCTGAAAATTTTATAAAGAAACTTAGAGGCCAACTTGAACTTTCCAAAATTCAGAGACAGGATCTTGTTGTTCAGGTAAAAGAAGATTCAGACAAAGACAATTCAGATCAGATGAAGCAACTTGAAGAAGAAAATGAAACCTTGAAGCTTGAAAATGAAGTCATGACTAAAGAGATTCAATTACAAAAGGATGCTAAGAAGAAGATTGAAGATGCTTTGAATAGTACAAATATTTTGATGGAACAAATGAAGAATGAGGCTAACAACTACAAGAAAAAGTATCTAGAACTGGATAAATACAATCAGATCATAAAAGTTGAACTTGTCGAGGCAAAGAAACACATTGAGAAACTTCACACTAGCAATAACTTGATCGATGAACAAAGAGACAAACAGAAACCTAAAGGTGACATGACTGGTGTTGGATTCAATGAAGTTGAATGTTCAAAGAAACAAGAAGAGAAATCTGATGCAAAGATTGATGTTGAAAAACCTACTATTGAAGAACCTAGAGAGAAGATCAGAATCTTCAATGGTAGATGCTTTGGGTGTAACAAGTTTGGACACATGAAAAGAGATTGTAGAGGTAATGCCCCTTTTAAGACCTTTTCTGGTTATTGTTTTAATTGTAATTGATATGGGCACAAGAAAGCAGAATGCAGGAAACCTAATCAAGTTATTGCTAGTGTGAATTTTCTCAATGTGTTTCTTTGCCTCGAAAAGTTCACCTTTTATGATCTGATTGTATTTAACCAGTTCTAGATACTTTTTCTTGTAGTTGTCAGCCTCATTCTTCATCAAGACAATGGAAGAGAACCTACAGTGAAAACTACATGCTACAAGTGTAATAATCTTGGACACATTGTAAAGTATTGTAAGCTGCAAGTAAATCAGGAAAGAAGACCTCCTATATGTTACAAATGCAATAATCCAGGTCATATAGAAAATTTTTGTAGGTATAATGGAGTAAACAATAGAAGAGTACCACCTCCTATGAATACACAGAAGAATGGAAATGATATTGGTAAGAGTGTTGCAGATTTAAAGAGTGATTTTGACAGTTGTTTTAAGAAAGCAGAGGATAACAACAGTGGTAAGATATGGAAGATCAAAGAGACAAGTGAGACATTGGTTCAGGGAGAGACAGTAGATTATACTGGATCTTTGCCTGATGGTAACTAAACAGAATCGACCTAATTGGCCGATCATGACCTTAGGGGGAGCATTGGATGAAGATATCATAATATATCCCGCCCCTCATTTTTTGGATTGAGCTCTAGTGATCTTAGGTATGATTGTGGTCGACATCATGGAGTATATATTTAAGAGTGCAACATTGGATGATGCTTATTGTGTGATCATGAGATTTACAGCCGACCGGACAGTATTGGGTAAAGTGAACTTTTAATGACTTAACATTGTATAAAATACCATATGATTATCTATTTCCTTACCATTTGATGAAGAGCGGCCTAAGGAGATCAGAGAGAAGAGAGATTCAGTCTATCCTACAATTGTCGTGCATGATCGATTGAAGCGAATACTCAGAATTTAGCGTGTTAGAGGTATTTACATCATCTAGCTATGGATGCACATGTTATCTATGATGTTGTAGATCGACCTAGATATAAATTCAAGAAACGTCCTTTGAATTCTTGTGAAGAAGACCCTGAAGGAGCATTTTCTCAAACACCATACGGAGTTTTGCACGTAGAAGACATTAGGGCATACATTCATTGTAAGTATGACATACAAGGTTTTGATGAAATTTCTACTGAAATGGAGTATATGACTGACAAAGGCATTATGAGAGATGAATACAAGAATGTTGATCAATTGAGCATTATGAAAATTTTGGACTTGTATGAATTCGATGAAGAAGAATGGTTTAAAATATTGTTGAGCAGAGTACATGATTAATTCATTTGGATAGGTGAGCTATGACAGTAAGCGACATTATGCAACATGATGTAAAGTTGATTGCTATGATACTTGGTTACAAATTCTACCATAGTAGTAGACCTAATTCAGTATCTGCAAGAGTTATCATGATGGCATACAGAATGGTAAAAGAAAACACTGAATACAATCTATGCGAAGTGTTAGCACAACAATTTATGGAGAATGTGAAATTGATAAAGAAAGATAGACCGAAGACCTTTAGATTTCGTTCACTATTGATGCATATGTACATACACATTGAACACAAATTTCAAGGCATGCACCCTAGTAGTTGGAATAAAGGGATACCTACTGATATACACATTTCACAGAGTTACAGAAGACAGAACAACACATGGGTTGATGGTGAGTTATTTGGTATGATTAAGATTCTTCAAAGGTAGATGAAGGGAAGATACAGGATACTTGAAGACTTAGTTGAGAAGTACAAGGCTACAATTTGTTTCATGGTTGAAACTGACTGTGTATTCTTTGAGGCAGTTATACCAAGGAAGAAATGGTTCTATCCTATGGGATATGAGGTAAGTTCTAAGATATTAACTATGCAAATTGAACATGTCCTTGCATCTGAGATAGATACATCTGAGGAAAGATGGGAAAATTATGAATAAAAATCAGCTAAGGTAAGAGAGGAACAGACCAGAGGCTTAAGGAAGAGAAAAGTAGACAACATTGTCCATGAATGTGGTATTAAGGCAGGATTCACAGAGGAAGAGTTAAAGGAAGTTAAGAAGAAGCTAGCAGAGCGAACTTCTAGATTGGCAAGTTATGCTACTACAGCTCTTACACCTCCTAAAGTAGTAATGGTAGACAGTCCACCTCCTCCACCACAGCAAACCTCGCAGGCAGAAAAGACTACCCCTAGAGTGAGTACCAGATCCAAAGTTAGATTTCACCACCTAAGGAACAAAGCACTGTGAGAGAAGAGAAGAAAACTTAAAGTGAGAAACACATATGGAAACCTGACTTAAAGATGATTGAGAAGAGAGCCATTGAACAAGGGAAGTTAGTTTCTATTAACAAATACTATAACAGGTATGACGAAAATGATAAAATTTGGATTGAGGAAGTTGTAAGACTAGAAAACAGTTAGCACAGATTGAGGATGAAACTATCATAAATCAAGAAATTGATAATATGTTGCCTATAGTTTCTATGCAAGAAAGAGAGAATATTTAAGGAACTGAAACCTTTATTGAGAACTAAGACTAGGCATGTAAAGATTATGGAAAGAAAGTATGATGAAGTTACAGAAGAAACTCAAAAAGCACTAGATCAGATCTTAATGAATGCTATTCTTGAGAAGACCCCACTTCCTACAATTACTATGCCTACAACCTTGGGAATGGGAGATAGTTCAAAGACAGCTGAGCCAAGTGTTGAGAAGAGTGAAGTTGACATGCAACCAGATTTCTATGTCTCTGGTGTGCCTGTGACTCTTGACACTTCACATGATGAGAAGGATCCATTTGAAGAAAATAATGACAATATAGTAACTAAGGAAGAAGAACAGAAAGAATTGGAGCAGAAAGAAGAAACAGCAAATGAGGAAATCAAGACAGAAATTGACACATATTCTACCCTATTGTTGGAAAGTAAAGATAAATCTATTGATATGGATGTTGATTGTATGGATGAGGATGAGTTGGTAAAATTAGCTTTTACTGCACTCACTAAAGCAAAGGAGAGATCTGATAAGAAGAGTGACAAGAAGACCAAGGTGATGTCTAGGGAAATTGATACTGTGAACAAATTGCTCCCAGCACCTATTGTTTTTCAGAACAGAGATGATGTAGAGAACCTGAATTTGGCACTTGATGCGTTTGATGGACAGTATGAGAATCTGATGAAGATTGCAGAAGGAAAAGCAGAAAAGAATTACTCAGAAAAGAAGCTACTTGAAGTTTGCCAGTCTATCTCATGGGACTTGGGCATTCTGAGAACTAGTACTGCAAATGCAAAGAGTTTTATTGCACATGGTAGAAAACTATTCAACTATTGCATGAACCCTATAAGACATTCAGAATGTTGAAGACATTATTGCCAAGGACAGGGCAACTTTGAAGAGTATGATGGACAGTTGTGAAACCTCTTCACAATTTGTAACGGAATTGGACAAGGAAGTAACAAGAATTTTGGCCATACTCAATGTATTGGATATTGAGAAAGGGAGAGTTTTGACAAAATTTGGGTTGTTGAAGAGTTTAATCACTCCTAAGCTATCAATTATTGAAGCACATTTTTTAGACATGGAGAAAACTACAGAATCATTGGATAACTCTATGCCTACATAGTTGAAAGAAGCAGAGACTGCATCATTTGCATTGAATGGACTAATTTATGTTAGTCAACTATTGCTTAAGTCATGGATTGCAGAAGTAATGATCTTGGAAGATTCCTTTCAAGATATTATGAAATTGGTAAGCAAGCCCCAATAATTTTATTACTTTTTATGCACCTTTGTCATTGTTGTCAAAGGAGGAGAAGAGAATAAAAATGAATAGGAGAAGAGAGAAGAGAAAAATGAGTAAAAGGAGAAGAGGAAAAGAATAATGTATAAGGAAAGACAGCTTTGTTTTGTTGGAACACTTAGTCATTTTTTTTGTTAGGTGTTGCCATCAATGCCAAAGGGAGAGATTGTTGGCAAGTGATCAATTTTATATGATGTGATCCACGTTTTGGTTGTCATTTATGGAAACACATTTGGCATACTAATCGATTCATCTAAAGTTAAGTTTTGGTGACCCTGAAATCGGCTAAGTACAGAAGCAGAAATACAGAGGTATTTTGGGTATCGAAGATCGAGATCGATGAGTTAAGGAAAGCGAGCTTAGAAGAAGGTAGTATGGGGTATGTGTGACCTCCACCTAAGATCGATTTTGTTTTGGTGATGTTTACAGTGAGTTAGAGAGATTTGAAGACAGACATACAACAACAGAACAATGATACAGAGCAGCTAGACATAAGCGATGATTCAGAGAGTATGACATGGACTCCTAGCAATCGAAGTTGGATAATGATTTTTGATATCCTATATTTTGATTATGTAGGAGCACCGACTATGCATTTGATAATTGCTTTATTAAATGTATTTTTTATTGAGAGCCGACTATGTAATAATTGTATTTGAGAGCCGACTTGGAAAAGAAGAAAGATATATATGTAAGATCTTTTGTTGAGAAAGAGCATAGTGTGTATGAACAAAGTTTTGGATGTGACATGCGAATGGCAGAGCAGAAGATAAAAGAGATCATTGAAGAACTATGACTGGAACTATCTAAGCTTTAGTGGTGCTTGTTTTGTTCATTACTGAGAACATTTTGTAACAGAACTATATTGTAAGAGTTGTATGCTCAGTTGGCCCCTTTCAGGGTGTTGTATATCTTTAACAGGGTTGTTATTCCTCTAGCAAGGAAATGTACTATGTAATATGCAGCTCCTAATAGGGCTAGGTCTCCTAACAGGGACACTATACTTTAGTGCATGCTTGTGGGTACCATCCCCACCTGGGTTTTCCCTTGGCCAGGGTTTCCTCGACAACAAATATTGGTGTTATGAGTACTGTGTTATTTGCTTATGTTCTTTTCATTTCTACAAGCTTGTGGATTATTTATAATTGGTTGAAAATTTTTAATAAGTGTTTTAATATTGATTCACCCCCCCACCACCCCTCCCCCCCACGCCCCCCGCCCCCTTAGTATTACCTAATCCTAACATGTTTACCCTCCACCTTACCCTGAGACTCCACACATACTATCGGTGATGCCCTAGCTAAGGAATCACAGTTGTTGTAAATAGAAATTCTTGGGGGCTTCATTATGAATCGACTTACCATATTTTGTTTTACTAAAGTGCAGCGCCTGTTTCGTGTAATTCCATTCACAATTCATGGTATCCTCAAAGGATGAGAGGACCTTTTTATCACCATGATTCTTGAGTTGTTTTGAGTGGGAAGAATTCCATGGAGAGATCATTTTCCTCTGTTTACATACCTGAGTCCATCCATTTGAGTCCATTAGCGGTTCATTCTGAATAGCCTTGGAAGTTATCCCATCATTTTTCAAGTTGTCGCGAGGAGGCACTCTAGGAAAAGGTGGAACGGAGATTGGGCCTGTGTTTAGGGCATCGAATACATTCGCAGTGGGAAAACAAAACCCTAATTTCGCATATTTAGTTCTTCAAAAAATAGATATTTATTTATTTGATATATTAGCATCTGTAAATTTGTACAAGGATCTGTAAGGATCAGACTGCTTATGCAGAGTAGACAATTTCAGTGTTCGAACCATTTATATTTTATTATTTCCTTAACCTCAATCTTAACCATATAGATTGTTTATTATTATTAATATAATGAAAACTCTTATTACCAAAAAAAAACTATTTAAGAGGACAACTAAAAATTAAGTAGCAAATGTTACCATCCATGGGACCACTAGGTCCACAAATTATTGTTCCAAAATTTGAGCAATTGTTGCTAACAAAAATAAGTTTAGGAGCTCAGCATGGGGACCTGCTCCAAAAAATTGTACAATTATTTTCACTTATTTATAAGTTTGAATGTATAACATTTAACTATTGACTTAAGAGAAACTTATCTTAGGCAAAGGAAAAAATGAGAAACACTCAATTTTTTGTTTGATTTTATGAATACCAACTTGGACTAAAATGTTAGTGTCGTTTCCTAAGAACAATAGACAAGTTGACACCATCATGGGAAGAGAACATCACCAAGGGAGCCTAGCAATAAGAAATATAATGGCAATGATAGAATGCACCCACTACCACAAGTAATAATTGCTAGATGATTATTTTGATGAATATGAGAGCTTGCATTATCCTAAGTGTTTGTGAAAGAAATTTAAATTATATTTTAGTTAAATAAAAATATAAACCCAATTCATATACAAATTGTACGGCCTTATATTGATGAAATGGTAAGTTAACCTTGATTTTCGTATAAGAACAATACATGTTTTTAAATAGGAAGAATGTCATGAACTCTTTTCAAATTTAATATTTTAATAATTAAATTGATTTTACATCTATTTTATAGATTTGGTATATATTTCAATAATGATTTATATAGGTGTTTTCATTCCAAAATCTTTTATTCAAAAATTTCAATTTGTTCACACAATCGATTTGTTTTCAAGAAAAATATAGCTCCTAGAAGTGGAAGGGAATGAAGGTGTATAATTAAGGGCTCTCCAAACATTGAAAACAGTAAAGTTTGTAAAGCCTGTCATTTTAGAAAAGTGTTTTTTCCTTGTTTCTGAAGGAGAGAAATCAGTAATAATGGAGGGGTTTGCTGAGGTATAGGGAATGATCCTCTTTATTTTCTCTTTATTGTTGTTGATATGGTATACAATAAGAGTATACCATTTTAAAATAAGTGATTTAAATGTTACTTTGGTAAGTGATTATAACAAATACTCATATACATTTATATATACATATATATATTAATTCTATATTAGAATTTTACTTAAATATTATTTTCAATTAGTATAATTAGTAATTTTTATAATATATTTAACAGAAATATATGTGACACCATAAGACCTATTGATAAATGTTCAACGATTGAAATATTTACTGCAATTCATAGGGATAAATATGCACCCATGTGAGTTAACAGATATTTCCAATTAAAACTTCATTACAAATAATTTTACAAAGACAGCCACAAATGCAGTTAACATGGGACTGATAGACCTGAAGTCAAATATATGTTTATATTAATTTTATTTTTACAATGACCATCACATATGGAGGTGATATAAGACTAATATATCTAAAACCAAGTATAATCACATATGGAGGTGATGTGAGACTAATATATCTAAAACCAAGTATAATGCTACATTAGTGTGAGACTAATATATCTAAAACCAAGTATAATGCTACATTAGTTTATGTAGATGTTACTACTAAACTTTAAGAATTAAAGATCCAAGGAGTATTAATGGGATTATTATATTTAAATAGTATTGAAACTTAAATCAAAAGTTCTAAAATAACATTTTTGAATTTTTGAATTCAATAAGTTATTCATGAGAGTGTATGTTGGTTAAATAATGACATTGTTATCACACCTCTGATGGCCTATTGTGATCGCATGTAGTGTCATCAATTACAAGCCTAAACCTCCATGTTGAAATTGTTAGCGCTCATGCTCATGTTTTCATGTTCCAAACCCTCAGTCGGCTTAGCATTGCTCGTGGACTTTGTATCCTTTTTGGATGGTGTGCTTTGCAAATTTGGAGCATTTGCATTATGCAATACATTAAGCTGGCAATGAGATCTCACCTAGCTTGGGCCAACCTGAAAATTCTTATGTTACTAATCAAAAACATGTCTTTTAATTTCCAAGCACAAGTAATTTTCATTTGGAACACTTAAATTTTGGATCGTGCACAACTGGTACTTTCTTATCTTTGATCGCTTCTTTTGCTCTAAATGATGTGCTTTTGCTCTTGGATTGATACAGGTGTCTTTTTCCTTGCTTTCAATTGAATTTTGTCTGGTTTCAGACAGTATTCTTCTATAATTTATCCGAGGACTTCGAATCTTCACTATTGGATTTATTGTACCAATTTCAATTCAAATTTATACACCTAGATGTAGTCTTCTCCTAAGAAGGAAATCTATGTCAATCTGGATAAGATGGTCTCAACATTGACCTTTATTTCAAAATGAGATTTTGATCGGAATCTTGAATGCACACTTAGAAGTAAGTGTAAAATATATCAGCATATTTTCAAACAAACAAATCAGAGGTACTGAATATTTGATGTATTGATCCTCAAAGTTTCTAATAAGATGATGTCAACAAAGATTTTATGGTCACCTATAAACTCCAATATAGGAACGTGGACTGCCCTGTACCCATAATTTCTGGTGACTATCTATGTGTAATATGGCAATCTCCCTATTCATTTGATCTGGTGACTATATCTATATGTAATATGGCTATCTGCCTATTCATTTGATCATGTACCCTAATTTGAATGGTTTCTTTCTCCCCATTTCAAAACTGGTGATAGCAACATGTAATTTCATCCTCAGGGTAGTACAAATAGTTATTCTATAATTGTTAAGTAGGAGATATTTTCCAAAGCAAGTCAAATTGTGATATTGCCATCAGAATTCAACTGTGTAGTTTTTTGAATGACCCATATTTTATGAGTAGTTCACAAGAACCCATCTCTCATGAAAATGAATGGAACACTTAGCACTCATTGCATCTAGGTGATGCTCACCTAGATGTTAGAATGTTTTTTTATTAAAAAAGTGATTTAAACATGTTAAGATCGTTATCTAGAGCAACTGCATCTCTTTTGCCTTTTTTAAATAGTGATAGTGATAACTCCGTTGACTCAACCATATATGATATGTGATTTAGCCTCCAAATGATATGCTTGCACTAAAAATTTTGAAATCTGGCACTCAGGCCTCTGCTGGATCCACCATCAGGTTAAAACACACAAGCCAATGCTAGCTCCAGCAGAGAAGCCCGAAGCATCAAATTTCAAAATTATTACACATGCCAATCCAGAATCTCCTGTCACTCATATTCGCTCTGAACAAATTACTCTTAAAGCAAAGAAGAAAATTAATCATGAAAGACAGGAACCCTTAAAATTTTAGAAAGGGAAAACATTTTGTACATTCACTGCAGATTGCTTAATTTGTTCTAAAACATGTTTCGGGATACCAATGTTCAAACTGCTGTTATCCAGATATCCATGTCTAGATAGGCCAGATTATTTCTTAATTTTGTAGATGGCTATTCATTATCATCTTTAATAAGCCAATACAGTGTCTGCATAGTTTATTCTTTTCTTCTTGCCAATAACACTAAAAGGTGAACACTCGAGACCTGAATATCTGTGCATAAATATTCTAAATTAGATATAAATCAAGAAAATGACACTTCAACTACAACCACGAACTAATTTTTCTGAGCTACTATTTTTTTAACTACACAAAATGGCCCATTAATTACTTAAGAGCAGACTGTCTCCATATTACACAGGGTCTCACTTTAACTGACTCTAACTAACAGTTACACCTTTTACAGCTTTCTTTTTCAGATTACGGTATTCTACTTAAGCTGATCAACATTCTCAGACCAATGGTTCAACGCAAATACAACCTAATGCAGGTAAACTATCTGGGCTTTGAACCTGAGTCACTTCAAAAGAATTCCCCATCTTACATCTAGACCAGAGCTCCAGACCAGAGCTCCATAAACAAGTAGTTGACAGCTATTCAAACTTGAAAAAAATTCATTTCTTCAATATTTGATACCACTTTGTTCATCTTCCATGACAGAAATCGGACCCCTCCTTGTATGCTAGCTTGTCTCCCTTATTACAGACCTTGATTGGCAACAGTAGGTAGCACTAAGAGTGGAGCCAAAAGAAAAAAAAACATTTCCAAGATATGAAATTATGTTCACATAGAGATATTTAATTTGAGAACTGTAATAGTTATTAGCAGTCGTGTTTTTTGGTCTGCCTAACTGTGTTGTTTCTCTTAATGATTAATTGGAAAATGACACAATTTATTGAGTTACGCTTTCTAGCTTGACATGGTTCTGAGTGCTTTATTAAACTCCATCTAATGACTCATTTAAAAATTCTGTTACGCTTATTTCTTGTTTGCATGCCAACTGTTACTAGCCAAATGTTTTGTACAGTACATTTGTTAAGACTCTTGTTAGTTGCTAGTCAAATGTCATGTATAATTTTTACTTGATTAACTATAACATTAAAACTTCCTTCAGAAATTTTCCAGCCAAGCGTCAAAAACTGTTTATACAAATCAAGGACAGTTACAAGCATATTTGCATCAACCTTTCTAACAATTACATACGCTCCTAAACTTTGCAGCTTACAAAAGCAAATACATGTCCTGACATTTATAGGCACTTTGATACATAAGTAACTCGCAACCCTAGAATACAGTTCTCTCCAGCATCTAGTAAGCATGAATAGACAATTTCTTTTTCTGACAAACTCTATCAGTTCAATCTTGGCCAGCGTCGTCATCAAAAGTTTCTCTGTCGTCAGATGCCCGCAGGTTTTCAAGCAACGCATTTCTACCGTTCAATACAATCTGGAAAAACTCATTGACCTGATTCTTTAAGGAATCTAGCCCATTGGAAAGCATCTCTACACTGTGCCTTAATTCTTTAACACCCTCTCTGATGTGTGCCACCTCCTCCAATCCTTCAGGGACCTGCAGTGTTTTGCCTTTTCCTTCCAGAATGCCTAGGCATGAGGTTTGAATGACTGAATGAACGCTTTTAACTGATGCATCCAGGTCCTCTAATTCTTTCAAAACAAAAGCCTTGGTAACCCCGCGCTTGATGTCCTCATTTACCTCCTGCTGCAAACTCCTAAATGATGCTGACCACAAGAACCGTTCAGGAATGTTCAATTCTCCAAATGAATCAACAGATCCGGACAAAGCAGAAGTAAGAATACTGCATACAAATATGGTTATCACCTTCACTCCATACATTGCTCTCATGAAAAGCTTGCCCTTGCTTGAGCATTTCTTCTTCCCCAAGTGAAAACTTTTATTCATACTGTGTAAAATGCCAGTACAACTCTCGGCTTTAGAGATTGTTTTGGAATCGCCACTCTTCCCCTCTGCTTTAGTTTCGTCTGTCAAGTCTTGCAGGGTGTTCTTGGCACGAAACACTTTGTCATATGGCGGAACTCCCCGAGAGAAATCCAGCAGATGTAATACATATTGTACTGAGAGTTTAAATATTTCAAGCTTTGAGGTCTCAGCATTCAACAAATTACAAATGTCCAGCAATTTCAAACTGTCATCCAGATACTCATCGATCCATTTCTTATCCCATTTTGTTAATGGAAATTGCAGATCCGCAATGAAGGACCTCAAATCCTTGTGTGTTGCACATAACACCTCTATGGCTTGTTCCATCCATGCCAAATTTATGTAGCCTTTTGGCTTCGTCAACAGGAGATGCTTTAATCTATCTGCTAAAGAGGTCTCAAAAGCCTTCAATGCCAGACTGTGCCTTGAATTGAAGCTCACTATGCGTTTCCGCATGACAATCCTGAAAGGATTTCCAAAGAACGAGGAGAAGGAATGCCCATCATGAGGTCGACTCATGTTCAGGCCCAGAAGACAAGAAAGAAGCCTAAGTAGGAAGACTGTTGGCTTCTTTACTACTTTTAAGGCAGTGATGATTACTCCTGAAATCACAGTTTCTCCAAATGAAGGATTGCCTACTACAAATTACTAATACCCAGCCCTATATGCAAATTTGACAGCTAGGGTTTGATTACCAAGCCTCGCCAGCACAAAATTTAAAATGCCGAGGCCAATATCTTTACCAATATCAAAAAAGCCAAGGCCTGCCTCTTTACAAAATCAAAAAACCCAAGCCCGCTGTCTTTACAAAATCAGAATATTAAAAACTCAAGGCCTACCTCTTTACAAAAGCTTACAAGGAACAAGATTGCAACACCAACTCCAATTCCTGCAACCAAAAACAAACAGAAACGCCTTTTAACACAAATTTAAACCAAGAAAACTACCAAACTAACAGCAAACCCACAAGTTTAGAAAAACCCACAAACAGCCACTCACATCAACGAGAATCAGTTCTTAAGCAATACCGACCTACCAGATGCCCACTTCTTAAGCAATACCGACCTACCAGATACCAATGGGGTAAAGCAAATCTTATCAAGTAATATATTCCCAAATCTTTTGTCAATGCCGCACTACTACACATCGGCCGTCAATACATCTACCATTGACCAAACCAACGAACAGAAAGCACACCAAAATTGAATATTAAACACAATTCCCTCTCTTCCGTGTTCAAGAAACCCTTCTTTGTTTATTCTATAATTTTTTAATAAAAACACAACCATGCAGATTTTCAAAGTCATAAGCAGATCAAAACTCAAATTCTATCTTATATTTTTAACCGGTTGAATACAAAAATTTAAGATAGAACAATTATGTTCTGCGCAGAATTTATTTAGAGAACAAATCCTATAATCAAAGAGAAAAAAGAAAAGGGTATCAAAATCTGCTTACCCAGCAACTCCTTGGCCATGCTCTGGAGTACGATTGCAGTGATCTGTTGTTAACAAAAACCTTGAATTTTTAGGCGAGAAACTGTCGAAATCCTAAATACTATAAAAACGGAAAAAAATACATATAAATAAGAAATAACTCGAATTTCATGCGTTTCTTGACTTGGTAAGTGGTTGTTTTTATCTAACTTTTACTTTTCCATAATTGAAAGCAAGAGATCGGTTGAATTGATATGCTATCTTTTACTTTTTCTTTTTCTTTTTCTTTTATTTAGTTTATGTGCTCCTATTTTTATTTTGTATGCTTTAATATTTAATAGTATTTTGTCAAGTTGGATAGAAGGGTGGAACTCGAAGATACTAGCCAGAAAAGGATTAATGGAAACAGTTTTTTGAGGTGAATGGCTTTTTTAATTTTTTCACTCTTGTAAATGCTTTTGTTATTAAATGGAAGGCTTATCTTTCAAAAACTTTTGTTATTAAATGGAAGGCTTATCTTTCAAAAAGCTTAATGTGAGTAGGTTTTTAGGGCAAATTTCAACTTTCTCTTTTTTTTTTTTTTTTTTTCTTTTTTTTCTTTTCTCGTGCTATAAGTATATGTATAATATTATAGTCTGTGAAGTAAAATTTGATATTGAATTAATAATATTGGGAAAAAATAATTACAAGTAGGAAATATTTACTATAGTAAGTTAAATTATAGTTTTGTTATTTAAATTCAATTGTGTAGTTTTTTAGTCAAACTCATTGACTCTTGTTTTATGGGTAGTGGTTCACAATACACCATCTCTTATGAGAATGAATTGTACACCTAGTACTCATTGCATCTAGGTGATGGTCACTGAGGTGAAGCATTGAGTCTTCCTAGGAGGTCACCCATCTCAATACTACTCCAACTCAAGTGCACTAAATTGTGGAGTTTCCTCCAATGTTAAGTCCACTTAGCTTGCTACCCCATTTGTTACACATTTGGATTTTGATAGCAATGTCCTAAAAAATAATGAGTTTTAATGGATTTTAATAGGGGAGAGGACCTAGTAGTTGAGCACCCTAACTTCACACTTCTCAAAATCTTAAATGGAAATTTCAAATCACTCCCAATTTTTTATAGCAACTTACTTGGCGAGTACCTTGCTTATAACTAAGGTTTTAGGGCCACATCATCATGCTTTTTGCCAAGGTGTCCAAAACAATCCAAAAAAAAGGTGAGACCAATGGTTGTGCAAAAATGATACATGTAGTTGTGTAGCTGATGTGGCATCACATGATTGGTTGTTTTTTACAAGTAGGGGCACATTTTCAATTATGGGTATCCATCATAGAAATAACAACTTTAAAGTCATAACTATCGGTGTGATGTTGTAAAATAAATTGGACATTAAATCAACAAGTGTCAGTATTAAATCAACAAATGTAGATATTAAATTAATAACTTTTATCACAGCTATTGGAACACGTTCAGGCACTGGGTTTTGTGACATATGATCGGAATATGAGATCTTACTAGAAATAATGGTTAAGAAGCTAGATGGGATATATATGTTTAAAGATTTTTGCTATAAAAAGTAGAACTACAACAATTGGTCTAGCCTTGGACTAGGACACACTGTGGTATAGTCCAAGTAGTGCAACCTTGCCTATTATCAATATGACCTCCTATAATGTGTTCGGGTAAAAGCACAATAATTTATCACCTTTTAGGACAACTTATCAACACAGCTGAATTTTAGTATTTCTAACTAAAAATAAATTTTGGCCAAACATATGGTCTAGCTAGATTCATTATAGTTAAGTTAGATAAAGTTTTTAACTTTTCCAATTGAAAATGTCTATTAAATACATGTTTTATACCACTTTGAGGCCAATTACCGTAGAAATAAAATTATTTCAGGAAAGTGACATTTCAATAACTCTAAGAATTTTTAATGATATTTTTTTTGAAATACAAAAATACCCTTTTGTAGAGATCAGAGTCAAGAATATCTCTTATAGATTTTGTAGTGTTTTAATTATACATAGTCTATTATAATTAAAAAATATTGCAAGTAGGTATTTTAACAGTCAAGGAGATGTTGTTTCGGAGAAAGAAAAAAAATAGTAAAACATATTAAATAAATTTGAAAAACATATGGTGCACTAGAAGAGAGATTCCTCTTCAAGAATATATATTTCTTTTTTTGATTAGGATATATTTGTTATGAAAAATATGGCGGGAGATGAAAACTGTCAATTTTAGGTGAGTTGGAATTTGAATTGTTATAAAAGAGAAAATATAGGTCACAAACCAATTTTTATTTCTTCATGCACTATCTATATATGTCATCTATAACATATTTTGAAATTAGGGGAAAAAATGTTTATTTACATATAATGTTTTGGCGGGAACTAGACCCCTAATTTTTAGCATGTTTCTGCAACTGAAAAATCGTCTTTAAACATTAAAAAAAAATATTGAAACTTATTCAAAAAAAATATTAAAAATATTAATCATAAAATTCATCCATTTTAAAACATTTTATTAGTTTACATCATCTTCAAATTCCAAACATAAATGTCACTTTTATACTATTGAAGTTGAACAACTTTGATTTTGTCGTCCTTTTCCTTTGTAAAAGGGTGACAGATTATTGTGTTTTTACCCGTTCGCATAATTTTATATATATCATCAAGCAAAGGTTTGTGTTGAAAATCATTATGAGCATATCATAGAATAGAGGGAAGATTGTTGATTCCTTTAATAAGAAAAAATTGAGATTAATATAGAGACTAGGGGGATTGTAGCTAACCCTATTGTGAATGTTGGATGTGTTGGCACCTTATTTTATTGTGTTTCATTTTGTGTTGGTTTTCTCTATTGATTTCCTCATTATTGATAACCAATCTTAAACATGGTTTTATTTTTTTTATTATTGTGTTGTTTAATATGTGTTCATGTCGACATTGTAATTGGGTATAATAGGATCAATAGAAACTTGCAATAACACTGAAATCTCAGTTCCACAAAGATTTTGGTAAAGCAATTAGTATTCCCAATATCAAAAGAGGAAAGGAAATAAGAGAATTGCATACATAAATCAAGATATTGAAATCAAATACATAAAAGCATATGCAAACCCATAATTCCTCCTTTGTTGTTCTCCTTCTAATGCAATGTTGGGCTCTCAGAATTGAGCTCAAGATTATGTTAGCATAAGAATTCAAAGTGTGTGGGGTTTTCAAAATCAGAGAATTGGCTCTCTATTTATAAGATTTTTAGGGGTTTTAATTAAGATTCCTTGATTGATGGGTTGATTGGTGATGTGAAAGAGTTACCTCAAAGTGAGTAGGAGTTCAACTTTACTTGACTGCCTTGATTAGAGGATTGACTTGATGAGGGGAAAGAGTTAACTCAAAGTGAGTAGGACGTCAACTTTGCTTGAATGTCTTGATTGGAAGATTGACTTGATGAGATGGAATAGAAGACTGAGTTAGATTAATTAGTTAGGAGAGAGAATTGTGGAGTCAAGAGTTGTGATTAAGAAGCTAACTCAAAGTGAGTGTGAGTTGGGATTTAGGAGGATAAATATGATTTAAATAAATAATAAATTATTTACTTGCACATGTGGAGATATTTATAAATAAATAATTATTTATTTATTTATGAGAGGAATGACTAGTATAATTAAATAAATATAGTTTATTTAATCGTGAGAGGGGGAATTGATTTTAATTATTATATAAATGTAATAATAATAAGAAAGGGGTGTTAAGGAAATTGAATCAGAAGATATTATAAAACTAATATATTATTGATAGTTGATATTCGCTGTAGAATGCAATTGTCGTTGTGATTGATTGATTGTACAACGAATATCAACTATATATATTAAA
>MU227214.1:675232-685805 GCA_018584345.1 Thuja plicata
ATTTGAAGGATCCAGGATTTCAAGCTCTCGTGCGCCATTACTATGTCAGTTTGGTTCTAGCATTCAAGCCATCTTGCGATCACACACACATTTCAATTAGCAAATTCTTGACACTTCTCAAGTCATATATGTTGCCCACACCAATACTGAGCATCGAGAACAACATTTCGGAAGGAGTAGAGAGAGACAATAGAAACTTCAAGCGCTTCGGGGTTTGCATTTATTTGTTTTCCTTTCTTGTGTTTATACATTTTATTGGTTATGCTTCAAGTTATTTATTTTAGTAGTATTTTTGTATTGGATTTATATCATTTGTAAAACCTTTGCTACTAACCCTTGCCTTTGGAAAGCTTGGAAATCACGAATCATGAAGAAGAGACATACATTTTGGTGACCCTGACGTGAACTTACAGCTCACGTGAAATTTGGTCATATCTTTCCTACCGCATGGAATTATTTTATGAAATTTTTTTTGTAGGTTGATGCTAACCTAAGGAGGCCCCAAACAAAAATTTAGATTTTTCTAAGTTTTTAATTTTTTTTTTTAATTTTTCTATGATATTTCATAAAAAATCATTTCTGGGCACAAATCAGAGTTTCTTTTCAAGAAAATTACATTTTTGGAAATTTATTGAAATTATAGAGGGTGTTTATTCTCTGTGATTTTAATTTCTGTGAAATTATTTTGCAAAAATAACAGATCTTTTCAAACTGGTCTTTTATGATAAAATGGGTCCCTAGGGCACAAATTAAGGAATTATGATCTAAACAAAAATTTACAGGTACCCTTTGACATAAGAAAGCTACAGTCCAAAATTCAGATTTTTTTGAAATTTTTACGATTTGTTATAATATTTTTATGATATTTCATAAAAATTTAATTTTGGACTCAAATCAGCATTTCTTCTCAAAAAAGTTACATTTTTTGAAAGGTCTTGAAATTATACAGGGACTTTATTCTCTGTTATTTTATTTTTTCTAAGAAATATTTCCAAAAAAAGAAAGATCTTTGAAAAAGTTTTCTTTTTTTGTGTTCTTTCTTGATTTCTTGGGATTGAGAAAATGACTAATGGCCAAGAGGATAATCAAACGCATACCAGGTGCTGGAGCATTAAGAGCTGCCAGAAGGAGAACCATCAACTATTGATCACAACAAAGAGCTGTTCTCGCAATCATAGCTAATGATCAAAACAAAGCAAACACGAGGTACATTGATTCAATTAAGAGATTCACAAGTATAAAGTCACCATTAATTTAAGCAATCTCAACAATCCTGGAGTTTCCAGATATTTTGCTATTTTGGAAGCTTTCATTTTTTAAGATACTAAACACTTTCTTTGACAGGTACAAAATCGAGGAGGCAAGATAACAATACAACTTAAAATTCATTCACTTGTCGAATTGGGTTTAAAAAGAACAGTGTTTGTCACACATCTTACATCTCACATTTCAAAATTGGGCTTAAAATTGATGTGGGGACTAAAATTGAACAAGGAAAAGAATTTCTCGATTTGGTGCATTAAAATTGAACAAGCAATCAACACCTACTTTTGGGCTTAAAATTGAACACTTGTGGTTCTATGGTGGTGTAGCTTAGTTCACATTTCAAACTTTTGGAGCTTAATCGATTTACCTTGTGTCTTGAGTTTTGGGTGCACTTGCACAAACTGTTACATTAGAAACCTTTGTACTTTTTAGAAAGGCCTGTCTGGGGAATGCGCTTCTTCCTCGGAGAACGACGTTAAACCGGTAATCCTTCTGATCAGTATATAAATAAGGCACGAACCAAAGTTCCATCTTGTCTAGCCAAGCTTAGGCGAGGTGTGTTGGTGATAGTATGGATCGGGTGAATATCCCTAAGGAGCCAGCGTGATCAACTAGGCTCTTAAGTGAGTCACACACATACAAACCGATTGGAGAGACACCACGGACCCTTACTACAACCTTTATTAATTAGAGGCCAACCCATTTTACCTCCAAACAGGTACCTTATTATAGTGCAAGGTGTTGCAGAATTTCCCCTCAAGATCCCCAACATATGTGTCCCACGATATTTGTGTAGTGAAAGATATCTTCACTTCACGGCAACAATACCTAAAAATGGCAAAAACACGGGCACCTACGTCATGGACCTTCGTGTCCTAGTAGTGTGACAATTGTTGTGTGAGCTAACAAACATTCAAGCATTGGGCCTATAACATTGTATTCTGAAGCCATTGCCCTGAATTAAATCTAATTGTTCATTGTTGAGACCTCATGATAACCTTGCAACTTAAAAATGTTGTAGAACATACACAGTGTCAGTCTTCATTCTTCAAAACATAGTGTCTATTATGCTTGTTTCTTTGATCAGTTTCTAAAAACACAAAAAAAAAAACTTCCAAATTGTCAAAATGAGTCAAACATGTTAAAGTCTAGGGTTGTCAATGTCAACTGTCTTGCAAATCAGAAGCATTGTTCCAAAAATATCAAAATGGTCAAGTAGTGATACCCATCTCTTAGTCTTTTTGAGACTATTTCCTATTTACCGTAATTGCCCGCATTGTGCTACAATTGAAGGAAGTTTGCCGCAGTTAACTTGTTTATTGCTGCAATCATATTGTTTATTACCGCAATCGGTGATAAACTATCGCAATCGACCATTTACTTTGCCGCAATCGATGGAGTTGTACCGCAATTGACCAGAGATATATTACACTTATTTTTAACCTAAAAAAACCTTGAGAGAACTCTTTATTTGGTGTCCAAAACTAGTGTCTATCCTAGGAAAATGCGAAGAACATTGTGTGAATCTCTAAACATTAGAGATCATCCCTTCTCTGTAAAGCACAATTATTGTAAAAAACATTGTTAGTTCAAAATTTCAGACTTGAAATACCTTGATCTCATCATATCAAACATCATCATCCTTATCAAAGTGACTTTGTCCAAGGCAAAGGTTGGAAAATCTTATCTTTTTACATCATCACCACTTTGAGATCAAGCTATATCAAAATCTCTCCCTAGAATTACCCTTGTCCTAAACATAACTCAGACTTCCTTAGAAAGGATATTCTTCTTTGTTTGCTTTATATCACTTGTTTTAGTTACAAAACCTGGACCACACTATGTCTCAAACACCTCATGGAGGGCCTTACACAAGGTCTAAGGCTAGAACACAACCTGATGAGTCATATATCAATCGATTCCTCGCTTGGGAAATAGAGCAAGAGAATGATCCTTTCATAAATACCAGTTCTACTATGTTCCTTGACCAACCCCGTGGGGCAGCTCTTTTCCAAAATGTCACAAAAGAGGAACTAGAGGATATAGAGCAAGATGCTTATTCCACACAAATAGTTGAAACTGTTGTAGAGGAATCCTGAATGCTTCTTAGCCATGCTGATAAAGAAAGGAGTCAAGCTCCCCACTGAATTTAGTGTATCAACCATATGGCCTAAAAACCCACTCACAGGTCAAAACACTACTCAGCCTCCTCAGATACTTCCTGTTGTCTCTCAAATCTTCCCACCATTGGTATTACCCACATTAACACAAATGATACCCAATCAAACTAATGACACGAACCAGGCCAGCACATCTTCCACTCAAAACATGACATGCTCACAACTGAGTGCACCTGTGGTTGCTAGTATGCTCCCACCTTCGATCACATGGTCGGGGCAATCAAGCTCTCAAGCTACACCAAATATCAACTATTTTGACACTATGTCACTGCTGCAGTCAACTCATACTAGTCTTGGGATAAATACTTCATGCCCATAGGGATCCATCTTTGCAGGTACAACTTAAATTCAATGCCCACCAAAGGCTACACCTTTGCCCATTATTACATCAATCTAACCCCCGCAACAACAACCCCAGCTTCAGTTGCCTCAAATCCAACCCCTACAACAGCAACCCCAGCTTCAGTTTCCTCAATTCCAACCCCCGCAACAACAACCCCAGCTTCATTTACCTCAAATCCAACCCTTGCAGCAGCAATCCCAGCTTCAGTTGCCTCAATTCCAAACTCAGCAACAACAACCCCAGCTTCAACCCCAACCTCAACAACAACAATATCAACCCCAATTTCAAACACAACAGTAAACGTATCAAAACCCACCATGGGCTACTCATGTGCCCTCATTTCCAAATCACTCGATGGGAAACCAATATCAAGTCCCCAAGATGAAATCCTATGCTCCTACTCAGGGACATAAAGGCGCAGCCTCATACCCACTACAACACAGAGGAACATCCTCACTCATCAACCTCAATATCAAACAGACATGTTAATGCAACAAGTGCAAACACTTCAAACCCAAATGATGGATATGCAAAATCAGGGGCAAACTAAATCCTACACCGTAGAGGATTTATACCCATACCCCTTTAACCATTCTCTCCACATGTTTCTATTCCCAAATCACTTCTTGGTACCTAAATTCAACAAATATAGGGGCAATACCAACCCTATTGAATATATCTGAGAGTTTTTTGCTAGTTGCGTCAAAGTCGCCCATGATGAAACATATTTAATGTGACTATTCCCACAAAGCTTGGTCAGACCAACAATGGAATGGTTCTCGCATTTACCTCATGGCATTTAGTATTGGGGTGAACTAGCTAAAAAGTTCATAGCTCACTTCCATCATAACATCGAGCACAAGGTCAGCATCAAGGACCTTTGCGATATCAAACAGAAGGATGGAGATTCTTTTGTGAAGTTCCTACAGAGATGGAGGAATACATAAAACCGCATAACATATGATGTGCCCAAACAAGACCTAATAGTCATGTTTGTTGACAATCTAATGTTAGGAATAAGGTGTCTCAACCTTGGATAATTCCTATTCTTATTATTTGTTTTCTAAAATGTATTTTCTTGCAAATAATTTAATTAGGTGTGAGTGTACATGTCTAGTTGGCATGTTGATATGTCACTCCACTTGATGTGTTAGCATCTTGAATTGTGTGTAAGGAGATCATGGCTGAAACGGTTAGACGGATTCCTATGACACATAAGAGCTATTTCTAGGAGAGTTCAATGACAGTTGAAGACATGCAAGACATGTGGCAACTAATAAAGTTGAGTACTTTACACTCTTCCACAATCATTTTTAGGGTTCCTATTTTCTTGGAGAATGGTAAAACCCTAATACAGCTATCCTTGGAAGTTGCCCTAAAAAGGAAAGCACATGATATAAGTGTTTTTTAGGGTTATAGGAAAGGATACGAAAAGAGTGTATTGTTGGTATGATCTGGTGCTACTAAATTTGTCTTAGAGTGTGGATTGTCTCTTGAAAGAACTTGCATTGCAAGTGTGTTGTAACCATTGTGTTGAAGATAATACATTGTGCAGGTTTTGGAGTGCTGGGGTTTTTTTACCAAAAGGTTTTCCCCAGGGTAAATCATTGTGTCATTCTCTATTTTCTGTATGCATGGTATGTGGCTGCAATATCATTGTTAAAGTAGTTAACGAATCTAAAATTGTAAGGATTTAAAAGAATTTGCACAATACTTTCCTATAAAGATTAGTGTAGGAAGTTGTTTCCGCACCTGAGTTTCCTTACATCTAATTCCAAACATGTCATTCACAACAGAGTTACAGTTAGCTCTGAACTTCACACAACTCATCTAACGAGGAGTTTGTTGTGAGCAGAACTTAGTCAAACGAGGAATCCTTGGAGATCCAACACAAACGAATAAAAACAAAAATGTAACGGACAAAGCTAAGTGGTGGAACAAAAACAAAAATGTCACTAGCGACGGTGTCATTGATGTGAAGATAGTCAACTATGCACAACCCAAGGTTTCATTGCAAGGCGCACCTGTGGCCAACCAAAAACCCACAGGGCCCACTCAACAAGCATACACCCAAAACCAACCTTCCCCTATACAAGCGGCCACTATGTCAAATAGTCAACAACAAAATCAACACAAACCACGATTTCAATTCTAGCAATGAGATTTCACACCATTAGGAGAGCCAATAGAATCAACTTTATGCAAGTTGATAGAATCAAACACTATCACTCTCCCTGAAATCAGGGACTTTGAACAGGATGTGAACAAACCAAGGTGATATAATGACAAGGATTTCTGCAAGTTTCATCGGATGAAAGGGCACAAAACATCTAACTGTTACCGATTGAAACACGCTATCCAAGATCTGATTGACACAGGGGTCATCGATGTGAAAAATACCCAAACCAAAGGCACAACTAATCACACTATCTTCAATGATACCTTCCATGATCACAACAAGGGAAAAGCCTCCGGGTTTGGTGGACAAACAAAACAAGTTAACTATATGTATGCCAATAGTGATAATGTTATCAATTGCCTCAATCCTTCAGATAGCCATGTGGCTACAATCACTATCAAAAACTAAGGTAACAAATGTGATGTAACAATGCGTCATGCTAGAGTCGTCTTGCAAGGAGTACCACCCTCACCAACTATATCTGCCAATCCTAAAGCAAACTTAGATCCACAGCCAAGCATAGTGGATCAACTAAAGTGCACACCTGCCCAGATCTCCATGTTTGACCTATTGCGCATATCTCCACAACATAAACTGGTACTTGACCAAGCCCTTCAGAATGCAGCTGTGCCAAGGGACATAACATCCGAGAGCTTCCAAATGATGGTCAACCATATAGCTGCTAACAAACATGCCATATTCACAAACCATGACGTGCCACCACATAAACCCCTGTATAATGATCCTTTGCACTTACTTGTCCAGATCCACAAAAGCGTTATCTTTAGGGTCCTTGTTGATGGTGGAGCTGGGTTAAACATCTGTACACTAAAGTTAATCAAGCAACTGGGCTATTTAGAATCAAGCATTGATGTCACAAGGAGGATAATTATCAAAGCTTATGATGAAGAGGAAAGGTCCTCTAAAGGTATTATCATTCTACCTGTCTGTATCGGTCTAGTGGTCAAAAACACTCCCTTCCAGATCCTAGACCTTGAGTTGGGATACAACATGCTACTAGGGAGACCCTGGATACATGAAATGCAAGCTGTACCTTCAACATACCATCAATGCATCAGGTTCCCACACCAAGGAGAGGAAATCATCATAGAGGGAGATCCCAATCCTTCCAATACTGTAATGTGGTCCAAATCAGCACTGATAACCAGGTACCATCAAGCCAAGATGCAAGCATCCCATCCTCTTCAGATTCGAATCCCAAGGATGTCACAAGGAAAACAAGAAAGATAGTCATTAACCAGGATGCAAGTATTCCCTCCTCTTCAGATTCAAATCTTAAAGATATCACACAAAAAGCGAGCAATAAAAGGGTTGTGGTGAATACAGATATGAAGAGGCTTTTACCATCATGCACATGCCTTAGAGCCTGAGAACTTATGGCATGCCACAACCTGTTATTATAATAGAAACTTCACAGCCTATTTTATTCAGATGTCCGCCCACAACCTTTATCAGATGGGGAGACATAGTAGAAGAAAATCCATTTGAACAAGACATCAGTACCTAGTTATACCAAGACTCACCAGAGACAATCCAACCACCCCTACCCCTATCAAACTATGGTAATGGTTACACAATGTTACAAAGATTTGGGTATGATGGTACAACTGGTCTGGGGGCAAGGCAACAAGGCTTAATGGAATTGTCTCTCCCACCAACCCAGAGAAACAAAAGAGGATTGGGCTATGGGAAACTAAGAACCAGTCCTGTGATCCAAGACATCCAAGTCAATCAAGAACAAATAGCAGAGATGTACCAGGGGCACAACATAGAACATGTCTTGATAAGCAACATATTAACATAGTTGTTGCCCGCCGAAGAGGGAACCACACAAACCCGAATAGACCTCCAAATAGCAATTGATGATAACAAAGGAAGTGAGACATCTAACAAGCATTCTATTGAGACTGACTCCCACAAGTATGAGTGGAGATCCTTTCATGACTCTGAACTGTCGATCCCATATTATTCCCCTCAGTCAAACACTATCATAAACCTAGAAGACTTATTTGACCAACTAACCATTACTGAACAACCTTGCATAGATAAACATGTCATTTATCAAACCTCGAGTGGTGCATCCACATCACAGTCTAGTTTTGTGGGAACCATATCTGTAGTCCCTTTCAATCAACTAGAGTCAAACAACCATGAAAGTATCTATCTTGTACACTCAGAGCTAATAGAGTGGGATCAACAAGGACCCCCTGATTTAGATATCTCCGAGAGTGATGAGGCTATTGCTGATTTCATGGGACTTAGGGAAGGCATTCCATCAGGAGACCACAAGGCAGGCTTCTCCATTGACCTCGATAGAGCGACATATTTTGGGGAGGCAGCTCCTCTTTCTAGTCCACAAAAGAAAAAAGAACAAAAGAATGATAAAAAGCTAAAACAAGACGTATCTTCTAGAGAAAACCTCACTAAGGTGCTAGAATATGGAAAGAAGGAACTCCTCCCCTTGACAGAGGAGAAATTGGCATTACTAGCAGAAGAAACAGAGGAAGTCAATTTGGGAGATGACAAGAACCCAAAGAACATATACTTGGAAAAATCACTCAACCCTGAGGAGAGAGAATAGTTTATCAGCTTCTTTAAAGCAAGGATGATCAATTTTGCATGGTCCTACTCGAATATGCCAGGGTTAGATCTAGAGCTATTACTACACCATCTCCCATTGCTACCCAATGCCAAACCTGTCAAACAGAAGCTGAGAAAGATGCATCCCCATGTTGCATTTCTAGTCAAAGTAGAATTGAAGAAGCTCCTGGATGCTAAGTTCATAAGACCTATACCATACGCAAACTGGATATCTAACTTGGTGCCAGTTACAAAGCACTATGGTCAGATACGAATTTGCACAGACTTTAGAGATCTCAACATAGCTTGTCCCAAAGATGACTTTCCCTTACCCAACATTGATATGATAGTAGATCTAACCACTGGACATCAAATACTATCACTCATGGATGGATTTTCAAGGTATAATCAGATAAGGATCACACCCGAGGATCAATATAAAACAACTTTCACATGTCCTTGGAGCACTTACTGTTGGAACATCATGCCATTTGGTCTCAAAAATGCAGGTGCAACATATCAAAGGGCTATGAAAACAATATTTCATGATCTCATCCACAAAATAATGGAAGACTATGTGGACGACATACTAGCCAAGTCAATGCTTCACAAAGATCATCTACAAGTATTCGGAGCAATCTTTGACAGAATGTAGCAATACAAAGTCTATTTAAACCCAAAGAAATGTGCATTCGGTGTCACATCAGGAAATCTATTGGTGTTCATAGTGTCACATAGAGACATCGAAGTAGGCCCAGAGAAAGTCAAAGCAATATTGGACATGCCTCCACCATCGAAATTGAGAAAACTAAGAGGGTTACAAGGAAGGCTCCAATCAATCAGGCGCTTCATAGCTCAGCTAGTAGACAAGTGCCACCCATTCCAATATCTACTACACAAAGACATCAAATTCATATGGATAGAGAAATGTAAACAAACATTCCAAACATTCAAGGACTACCTCCTCAAGACTCCTATATTGGTGCCACCAGTCCAAGGTAGACCATTGCTTTTGTATATCTCAGCAACGGAGTTAGTATTAGGTGTACTCTTGGCACAACATGATGACGCAAGTAAAGAAAGGGCCATCTATTATCTAAGAAGAACATTGGTAGGATATGAGTTCAACTATACACCAATTCAAAATTCATGCCTTGCAGTTGTCTTCGCTTCCCAGAAGTTGATACATTATATGTTGAGTCACCAAACAATGTTGATCGCACATATTGATCCTTTAAAGTACCTCCTAAGCAAAGAAACTCTCATCGAACGACTTGCAAAGTGGGTAATGATCTTAAGTGAGTTTGACATTGAGTATGTAGATAGAAAGGCCATCAAAGGGAAAGTGATCACAGATCAACTAGCAGAGGCACCCATTCAGGACCATCAACCTATTATTTTTGACTTTCCTGATGAATCTATTATGACACTACAACCAGCGATCGAGGTATGGAAACTATATTTTGATGGATCATGTACAAACCATGGTGTGGGGGTAGGGAGAGTGCTTAACACTCTAGATCATGATACAATTCCAAAGTCTTTCAAACTCAACTTCCTGTGCACCAAAAAAATAGCAGAATATGAAGCATTGGCCATCGGTCTAAAGATAGCAATTCAATAGAGAATCAAGAATCTTAAAGTCTTTGGCGATTTGCAGTTGGTCATCAGTCAAGTCAATAATGATTATACGATGAAAGATGAGACGCTCATACCATACAGAGCACAGATGGAAAAACTACACACCAAGTTCCATTACATCTTCTTTGAGCAAGTCCCACAAGCACAGAATAAAGCTGCAGATGTGATGGCTACCATAGCATCATTGATTGATATGCCAGGTAACGAAACAAGATTCCATTTTCTAGTAGAGAAACTCTTGGTGCCATCACATCAGGCATCCATCATAGAATCAGCATGCATCCTTGTTGGTCCTGAATCCCCATGGTACCAAGATGTCTATAACTATCTCCAAAATAGTGTCTTACCTCCCAACTTGTCTAG
>MU227214.1:693928-704867 GCA_018584345.1 Thuja plicata
TCTTTGGCAAAGATTGGGCACTAATTTATCCTTTGGGTCTGCATACCATCCCCAAACTGATGGTCAGACTGAAGTGGTGAATAGGAGCCTTGGAAATCTACTAAGGTGCTTGACCAAGGAATATGGTTAGCAATGGGATCAGTTGATTGGGCAATCTAAGTATGCCTACAATGACACCATAAATCGGTCAACAGGGAAGAGCCCCTTTGAGATAGTATATGGATTCCATCCTAGAGGAATCTATGAGTTGAGAGACTTGAAGGATGGAGTGAAGGCAAGTGGATATGCAGATGGTTTTGCCTATGCAATGCAAGAGAAACATGATACAGTCAGGAAGACTTTGATAGACAACACCTTGAAACACAAAACCAAGGTTGATGAGAGTAGGAGAACAGTTCAGTTCAATGTGGGTGACATGGTCATGGTGCATCTTAACAAGTCCAAACTTCAAAAGGGAGTCTCTCACAAGTTGCAGATGAGAAGGATAGGTCCCTGTCCTATCTAAGCTAAGTATGGTGATAATGCATTCAGAGTTGAGCTCCCAGAAGACAGTGGACTGTCACCAATTTTCAATATTGCAGACTTAGTCCATTACAAAGGACCAAAGAAAGACATGGATCAGAGTCTCCAAGAAGTGATCAAAGATGTGGAAGATCTTCAATTACCCCCTGCTACAGTCACATGAGTTGACAGTGTATTGGACACTAGAGTCTACAAATAGACTAGAACCAAAGAATACATAGAACACTTGATAAAGAAGCATGGTCAAACAAATGCTGATGCAGTATGGGTAAAATAATCAGAGTTCAAGAAGATGGGGATTGATCCAAGCATCCTCAATCCAAGGGTGGATTGAACTTTTTGTTTTGGGGAGGATGGTGTAGGAGCACACCTAGGCTAACCTCCATGTTTTAGTCATTTTTGGTTTGTACTTGACATTGGCCAAGTCAAGATAGTTAGTTTTTTTTTGGACCTTATAAGGTCATTGAAATGTGGGCTAAGTGAGTTAGTCATTAGGACTAAGGTCACTAAATTAGCCATTGTTGGTAGTTTTTATATTTCTTAGGCTTAGTTGCTTAATGTTGGATTTGAGCCATGAATGTGTCTTAAACACATAAATGATTTCATAGAGATGCCATAAGACCTTAAATGATCTTGGATCCTCAAAATGAAGAGGTTAGAGGTCCTAAAACTCAGGGAGAAGGCATAATGGCAAAGATGCCAAAAGTTGCTAAATTGTTGTCATGACAACATTTGCAATTATTGCAAATGTTGCATGCAACTCAGTTACCTTGGGTCCCCCTACAAAATATGAATTGGGAATCAACCAAAGAGGCCTAGAATCATGGAATGAGGCATCTAATGTGAGGAGAGGCTCGAATATCAAGAGAGAGACATTGTAACAAGTTTTGAATTTGAATAGAACTCTGCAACTCTATGTTTTTCAGAAAATCTGAGCATTTGTGTGTGACAGTGATAACTAATGGATTGAATGCCCTGACTTAGTGGTTGTTTTGTGTTCTTAGGATATTTTTAATTGTTTTTCATTCAATTATCTAGTAGTTTGGAGTTAGTCTAGGGTCGTAGTTAAATTATTTTCAATCTAGAGAGTCCACTAGTCCTGTCCTGACGAGTCAGTCAGTTTATGGATCCCCCATGAAAACTAACCATGGGATCTTCTTGAAAGTGGTTGGATATGAAAGGGGAGTCACTAATTTGTACTTATCTAGGATTAGGAATCATGAAAGGTCGAGTTTCTATTTTTAGTGTCAAGCCCTAGGCTAGCAGACACTATCCAGTTAGAGGTTTGGGAGATGAAAGATTGAGCATACCTTGTAGGGTAGTGAAGCAATATAATGACTAGGTACATTTTCAGATAGGGCATAGTCATATCTTGACATGCTAGGAGGATTGAGTTCTTACCAATCCATTTGACCAAGTTCTGAGCAAGTTTTCAACTAGGTTGCAGACAGACCTAGAAATTAGGCCTATTAGCCCTATTGGACCTAGATTGTAGGAACCCTATGTACGGAGGGCTTGGGAAAATAAAACCTTCAAAATCTCTTGTAAAGTGATAAAGGGTATCTAAATGTGTGACCATTTTTTCAACTTATTTGGGAAAGTTTTGGAAGAAGTGGGAAAAACACACTATAAAAGGCTACAAGGAAATAAGCCCAATTAGGCCTCTTGAAGGCATAAACTTGGACTCGAGGGAAAATGGTCATGAGATCCCTCAAAATGGATCCAAATGGAAGAAAATGGAATGTTTCCATGATGATAATGACCCCTATAATGAATCTTTGAATTCTAGAGTGGAGTTGGCACTTAGATCTTTCTAGGTGTAGTGGAAGAAGTGAAGATTTGAACTAACTAAAAGGTATTAGTCTTTCAAGGTGAAGCACATGAGTTGAGAACTCTTAGAGAAGAGTTGAAATTGGACTTATTTAATCATCTAAGATAATTAGGACCTAGAGGAGATTAGGTTCCTAGAAGAGACAAGATAAGGCCTCTTGGTTGAAGTACTAGCAAGCCTTGGAACATTCACATCAAGATCATCAGAAGTGATTAAATTGTAAGCCTTAACCCCCCCCTTCCAAACTGTAGATAGTGAAGATTTTTGTGAGTGTCATCCCCACCACAATTTTTACCTTCTAACAGGGGTTTTCTGGTTACCATATCTTGTTTTATGTGTCAACTACTTTCATGAATGTTTCTATGAATGCTTACATATTTTTTTAAGTTTATGAATTTATATATCTTACACAAAGATAGTATAGAACATATGGTTGGTTATAAAATTGATTACACAATGGATAAATATTAAAAGAGATAAATGTTTTAGAGGTACTGATTCACCCCTCCCCTCTTAGTACACACTTCCCATTATTTCCAAAAATTGGTATCAGAGTTGGATCTCTTATTTGGAAATTTTAAAGACTTAAGAGAAAAGATCATACAATGGAGAAGTACAAACTTGACAAAAGTATTGAGAATCATAAGCTAGAAATTCAGATCTTCTATGAGCAGTATAAAAGAAGCTAGAATCAAGATGAGACAACTCCTAGATGAAAGAAATATTATGGCATCTCGCTGTAATGAAACAGATTACCATGAGGAAGAGATACCAGATTTCTTTGAGTCATTAGGATCTACAACTAGCAAGGCATCAAACACATCTGAAGAAAGAATCACAAGCTTAAATGAAATCAATCAACATCTAGGTGGACAAGTGAAATCTTTGCAAATTGGTCAAGAGACACAGATGGTAATAATGATTGATGTCATGAACAATGCTAGACAAGCTGAGCAAGAAAGAACACTAGCTATTGATGATAGGAGGAAAATTACTGAAAAGCTACAAGAGAAAGAGTCAGAAATACAAAGACTTATAGAACATCGTCATGAGACAAAAAATCATATTACTCTTATGAGTCAAGAGGTGAATAGAATGAATACATAACTCATTGAAAGAATAGAAGCCATCGGTGAGCTAAGGGAAGAAAATGAAAAGCTGAAACAAGAAATAAGAATTCAGCAACAACATAATGAAATAATCAAGAGAGCTGAAGAAAGCAATAAAAGAATGGATGATTTTCTTGATGGACAAAGAAGAGTCAACAACAACACCAGACTGGGATATACCGAGAATGGAGAATCACCATATCAAGTTAATCCAAAGAATGTCTATGCAAGTCCAAGACCAAGAAATCTTACATCCAGTCATTGAGGAAGGACAGGCCACACATCAAATGTATGTAGGAGCAAAATGAAAGGTATTCCTAAATCCACACCTTCATTCATAGGAATTTGATATAAATGTAACAAGAAAGGACATAAAGCGTATGAATGTAAATCTAAGGTGAAACAACCAAAGAAGGAATCCTACATGGACAAATAGTGTCCTACTTGTAAAATGCATGGGCACACATCTCTTGAATGTTGGAAGAAGAAAAAGCAAGCATGGAAGCCTAAAGATCAAGGAAATGCCTATCAACCGAAAAGAGTAGGTAACCAATATGTATGGGATTACAATACATAGGAAAATTATAAAACATGTGGAAGATTTGGTCACATAGTTGCAAACTATATGAGACAATGGACTAGAAATTCTAGAGGCTAGACTAACCCCGGAATGGCATGTCTACACTGTCATAAAGTTGGTCATCTTAAGAAAGACTGCAAAGACCAAATGACAGAGACCAACACCTTTCCCAATGGAAACACCATTTAAGACATCAAGAAGATGAGAAATAAAATATGGAGGAAAGCTACAAACACTGATGAAGCTGGACCGAGCAATGCAATTGGTGACACCTTATCCAATGGATCTGGTGACATCACTACCCCCACCTAAGAAGAACAAGTAAGGAACTTCATTATACCAAGTTATATTTTGCAATCAGTTCCATTATACATAGTTAAAATACCAAATTAGCATGATTAAAGATGTACTATGGTATTACTTGTTATGATTCTGTGAAAACAATTTCATTAGTTAATACATACCAAAATTCATTGGTATACATTAAAAGCTAAAGTTACTAGTGTAAACCAAGATCCGTCGATAATCAAGTGAGTTGACAATGTTGTTTTCGCCACTATACCAAAATCCATCGGTTGATGTAATAAATTGAAACCTGCCCTGAAGCATCATGTTTAACTGAAAGAGAAGTTAGTGTATCACCCAACGACCCCGTCTTCACATACCGAGAAGTTATTGAGCATTAATAACTCAAATTAGGAAAAATTCTATAAATAGACGACAAAAGGGTTTCATTTTCACCAAGCGATTAGAGCGAAACCAGAGCACGAAGCAACAACATTGCAGAGAAACTCCAACTCAATTCACAACACTCCAAACAAATCCCTTACAGTTACAGAGTGAAAATTAAGTAACAAAGTAAACCGCGAACTATGTTTATCATTTACGGGAAAGCCCTAAATTCATAATCAAATGATAAATACACCAAGAATCGCTAAGCTCAAGAGTGTTAAGAAGAACAAGATCAATCTTATCAAGAATTCAACCTATGAGGAACCTCACTATAAAATATGCCCCAAGGTTGCTTCACAACCCGACAATGTTGGTGCATTCTCCAGAATACCAGCTAGGGTTTTACTCATCGAGGACATGCGAGCGTATATACATTGCAAGATAACAGAGATTGGAGACCTGGAAGTTGAACAAGCTTTCAAGAAGATATGTAACAATGATGGCACTATCAAGGAAGAGCACAATCACATCGAGATAAAAGGGATCACAAATTCCCTATGGTTTCTGAAGGAATTCAAGACCGAATAGATTCGGTTAGTACTAAGCAGGATACATGACCGAAAGTTATGCTTGGATGAGCCTAAACTGATTACCAGGGATTTCATACACATTGTTACTGGATATCCCATAACTGATAAGGTAAAAACACTAAAGCACCCACCTAAGCTTGAAATTGAGAAGAATACAGGAGCTACATGGGATGGAAGAGGACTAAGAGTATCCACCATCAATGATGATGAGCTGAAATTTGGAGCATGTGTCTTAGGATACAATTTCTTTCAGGCTAGTAGGATGAATAACATTGCATCTAGAGTAGTGGATACAAATTACAAGATCGTCAAGAAGGGATTGCAGTTGGATCTATCAGAAGTGCTACTCAGACAATTAGAAGAGAACATGAAGACTATAAGAAATGCAAAGTCAAATTCATGTAAGTTTGGTTCTCTAATAATGTTGTAACATAAAAAATATATATAATGTTGTTGATTCATTGTAATGTTGTTTTTGTATTGATTGATGATGAGGTTGTTATGTTACCAAAATGTAAAGGAGGGAATTGTGGTTTAAGAGGGTTTGAATTGTTAATTGTTATCTATGTTGATTGTATATTGCAATTATGATTGTGATTAAGGAAAATAAGATGATCCTTTCTTTCACCCTCAAATACACAAATAGGAGATCCAATTTTGATCAACCCCAAAAGGGGTAATACACAAATGAATCCAATATTTGGAAAGAGACCAAGAAAGGGGATCTTAAATTCTGTAAATTGATTGATAATATGATTAATGACAGTAATTGAAAAGAATAGGAGAAAGTACCAACCTTCCAAAGTGGCAGATCAAAGATTGTTGTTTTCTGAGATCTGTAGACTGTTTCTGGAGATGCTGATAGTTGATACCAAACCAGAACAGAGAGACAAACAAAACCCAGAAATATTTTTTTGTTCCAATGTCATCTTATGAAAAAGGTTGACCCTGTACCACTTTTTCCAACTCGATCTGCTCAACTTTGAAAGTGTCCCTGTTCGCACAGACCGAAAGAAATCTGAAAAGGGTATCCAGATCTGGCCTCGAATTTACAGTCCCAAACCTGTACCTACAAGAAAAATGTTTGTTTTTTGTTGGGGAGGGGTTTGCCTTAGTCAAACCCCAATTTAGGAATTAACCTTGAAATCAATAAAGTATGGAAAGCTAACAAGTAGTAGAATTGAATCTAATAGTGAAGCTATAATATGGAATAGATATGCAATTGTAATTCAAATGTAGCAAGTATGTAAATATGAAAGCATGGACTTTAGAAACCATAAAACTCCATGATTGTATGCTTGGAATCCACCTTGAAAGAGTTTTGAGGATGCACAAAGGATCTTGAAGGAAGATCACACTAGCATGATGGCTAGATCTAGGGTTTGAATGATGAATCTTGAATGCTTGAACCAAATCCCTTCAAAGGCTTGAAAGCTTGAATCCTTGATCTCAATGGAGAACTTGAATGCTTGAGAGGAAGAATTGAACACCTTGAGAGCTTGAGAACATGTAGAAAAATGGATTCTTGAACAAAATCTTGATCACCTCTTATCACTTAGTTGATAGTTTGATAATGCTTCATGATGGTTAGAGAAAATGAAAGGAGAAGGCTCCCTTTTATATGGAATTAGGGCACAATCTTCTAAGGAGGCCTACATAGGATAATTAAATCATCATTTAAGCCTTTACCCCTAGGAGAGGACCTATATTAAATATAATTTAGGAATCAACCAATTTGGAACCCGAAACAACCGACCCGGAAGCGAGAGAGAACTTTTTGCAAAGACCGACACCCGGGAAACTGTGAGATTCTGGGTTTGGGACCCTGGGACAGGGTCGAGGTCGACCCTGTCCTAGGATATGGTTAAGTTTGACCCTTTCCTAGGGCAGGGCCGAGGTCGACCTAGTCCCAGAAGGTCGACCCCGTCCCTACATCCCAGAAACAAAGTCCTGCAACCCAGAATGCAGAAATCAGTCCCGAAAGTGGTATAAGGAGGAGCAGATCAGGGGGAGATGATGAAGAAATGTTGGGATGATGTAATGGAGGTAAAATAAATCCCCTAAGGAAGGCTAAACACTATTAACATGGAAGTGCTTCCATTTTAAGATGATACATTAAGCCCCCACTTTAGCGGGAGTACGGAAATCGAACGTGCTCACGGTAAAGTTAGAAGAAAGAGATCCTAGTGGATTGCAATTGAGATAGAATATCACTAAGCCAAGAATACAAGCCCCCAGACTAAGGATTCTAGCACATCATACATACATAAATATATGGAAAGTAAAGAACATTCAATCATAGAAAACATATATGACGACATAAGTAAGACAAGAACAACACCATTGATAAAAAAGCTTCACGATCTAATCCTACTAGCATGAAAGAAAAAGAGAGAAAACAAAAAGTGATTACCTTGCCTAGTAAGATGACCACCTTAATATGAATCACCAAGGAGGGATATCCCCCAATAGGTTCACCCATAAACTATGCTTGTAATTGTAAGTGCATCTTCTGACGGCTTTTTGAAAATACCCATAGATCCACATTCTTGCATCACTATGAAATATAAAATGCGTGTCCATTTAGGATTTAGAAACTTATGTGAATTACCTTTCAAGGATTTAGCATATCATAAAAGGGTGCGTATCTCTTCAGGATTTAGCAACTTATGTGCGTTACCCTCCGAGGATTTAGCAAAAAAGTAAAATGCGTGTCTCTTCAGGATTTAGAAATTTGTGTGCGTTACCTTACGAGGATTTAGCAAACATAAAAGTAAAAATGCGTGTCTCTTCAGGATTTAGAAACTTGTGTGTGTTACCTTCCGAGGATTTAGCATGCTGCAAAATGTAAATAAATGTAAACTATAGTACAAGGGAGACCCTATATATGCCCCCCTCCTTATCATGGCTACCCACTAGGCAGGATAAGGAAGAGGAAGAGGATACCTACTTCACACAGTAAGGATATATCCCACTTTACAACAATGTATACCATATCCTTAGTGAAGAGTGTTGACCCTTACATCTAAGAACATAGATAATCATGAAATGGATATGTCACTTATGGAAAACAGGATCCTCAAAGAGGAAGAGATCTCATCAACAAGAGCCCTACCGGAGAGGAGTGCTTAGGATAAAATGTCATCTTCGAAAAGCAAGAAAGACCCAAGCTTCAACCATCAAGCTCCTTGCAATAAAGAGGATGAGGAATCTTGGAATGAAGGATAAAAAACTCTAACCAAAAAGAAAGGGAAAGAGTTTATAAAGAACATAATTTTACAAAATAAAGAAGAGGTAATGACCTATGACAATCACCTCTCCAATAAGGGGGTATCGATGGTCAAAACATAGATCTTTATAAGGAAAATAATTTTTGCAATATAAATAAATGCCACTAAGCTAAGGAAAGTATATCCTTAGATAGAGGTGGAAGGAGAAAATACCTTGCCCCCCAGGGATGATGGCAAAGGATATATCAAATTATATCAAAGTTAGAAAAATAAGGGATATCCTTACAAAACAGATGTCGTAGAAAGAATATCATGAGTGAAGGAAATTAGAAGGATAGAATGTACAAAGAATAACCAATTATACTCAAAGCCACATTGATGCTAAGAATATAATGGATCCTCTAAGACTATAATAGAATACCTCTTGCCCCCCAGTTTAAGAGACAAGAGGAAAAATAAAGTCTAATTTGTAGAAGAATGAGGGGAATGCCCTATGTCAAAAATTATGGAGAAATTGTAGTACCGCTTGGGAATAAGATATAATTCCATGAGAAGCTCTATCTCTAACATATAATTTGAAATGCACATAATTAGCAAGTAAATGTTTATTACTATTGTGAAAAGGGCATTGGTACTTATGTAAAGCATTTTTTGGAATAGGTTTAAAACTTTCTTTCTTGGAATTTGTTAACTGAATATATACTTTCTTAGCCACATCTTGAGGAGTGTCATAATAATCTAAGGTAGGTTTTGGAAGGAGAATATCAAGAGGAGGACAATAGTTAATATCAGCCACCTAAAATCCTATACCATGCATATCATGTTTAGGAGATAAATTGATTGGGTTTTAAATGCCATGTTCATTAACACCAAGCCCTAAACCCTTATAACCTTGTTTATCTACCATAGTGTATCTAGTAGTATACCTAGCTGGCATAGTATCTATGGGAGATGATTGATTATGATGCTTGTGAGAGAATTTTGTGTAAGGTGGAACAATGATTTTAGGAGAATGTTCTTTGGATTTTCCTTTATTATCATCATGGATAGGATAAGAAGGAGAAGGTAAATCTAGAAATTCTTGCACATCCGCATCTTGTACCATAGTTTGAGCCTTAACAAAAGTATGAGAAGAAGAACTAGGGATGGAAGATGGAAGAATAGGAGTAGGATTATTAATAATGATTGGATTAGGAATGTTAGGATTAGGAAGATTAGGTAATGGGATATCATCCACCAAATTCTTCACATAATCTAAAAGAACAATAAGTCCACTACACAAATCCTTAATTAAAGTTTTGAAAGTAGGGAGACTAGTATTGGTCAATCTTAGAATAGCATAAGCGAGTGAAACATGAAGATTAAAAAACATGAGAAAGTGAATGACACTCTCATAGACATCATAGGTGCTATAAAGAGATGATAAAAGAAGCATAATGAGAAAAATAGCCATACACCAAAAGAACGTCATAATGAATGAAATGCAAGAAGTGTTTTGTATTTATAAATGTGAATTATAATCTAAGATGTAAATCTAAAACCAAAGAGAAGGAGTTGTCTATCGCGGGTTCACCAAAATGTAACATAAAAATATATATATAATGTTGTTGATTCATTGTGATGTTGTTTTTGTATTGATTGATGATGAGGTTGTTATGTTACCAAAATGTAAAGGAGAGAATTGTGGTTTAAGAGGGTTTGAATTGTTAATTGTTATCTATGTTGATTGTATATTGCAATTATGATTGTGATTAAGGAAAATAAGATGCTCCTTTCTTTCACCCTCAAATACACAAATAGGAGATCCAATTTTGATCAACCCCAAAAGGGGTAATACACAAATGAATCAAATATTTGGAAAGAGACAAAGAAAGGGGATCTTAAATTCTATAAATTGATTGAAAATATGATTAATGACAGTAATTGAAAAGAATAGGATAAAGTACCAACCTTCCAAAGTGGCAGATCAAAGATTGTTGTTTTCTAAGATCTGTAGACTATTTCTAGAGATGCTGACAGTTGATACCGAACCGAAACAGAGATACGGACAAAACCTAGAAATATTTTTTTGTTCCGATGTCGTCTTATGAAAAAGGTTGACCCTATACCACTTTTTCCAACTTGATCTGCTCAACTCTGAAAGTGTCCCTATTCACACAGTCCGAAAGAAATCCGAAAAGGGTATCCAGATCTGGCCTCGGATTTACAGTCCTAAACCTGTACCTGCAAGAAAAATGTTTTTTTTTGGGGGGGAGGGGTTTGCCTTAGTCAAACCCTGATTTAGGAATTAACCTTGAAATCAATAAAGTATGGAAAGCTAACAAGTAGTAGAATTGAATCTAATAGTGAAGCTATAATATGGAATAGATATGCAATTGTAATTCAAATGTAGCAAGTATGTAAAT
>MU227214.1:714092-738728 GCA_018584345.1 Thuja plicata
AGAATAACTAAGAGGGGGGGGGGGGGTGAATCAATGGCCTCAAAAATTAATCTAATAATCCAACCAAAACTTTATATCAGAAATATAATACCTTTAGTTATCTTCAGTCCTACAAGATGTATGCCTTATATAAATTTAAGATATATATACTGCTCAGTGAATATATTGTTTATCCGTTTCTAAGCTTTACTGAATAGCATCAATTAAACCTAGTGTTTACCAACCAATCATGTTTTAGTAATGTGTAAAGAAAAACATCAAAGTAATGCACCATATACACATTTGACACATGGATTTTTAATGTGGAAACCCTGTTAAGGGAAAAGCAACTTGGGACCAGTAACCCAAAATTTTCACTCTTTTGAAGTGAGCTCGGTGAAGAGCCAACCCTGTTAAAGGTTACAAACACACTATTAAGTGCAACCTTGTTAGAGGATTTAAAACCACTGGTTAGTCTTTTTACCTTGTGCATTCCTTATGTTGTCAACAAGTAAAAACCTTTTGATACTCTTGAGTATCTCAATACATTAAGGACTGTTGAATCCCACTCGGTTAAGAGATTTTTGAATCAATGGTTAAACTGAAACAATAAATGATATGTTCATTAATACAACTTTAGTTTGCATATTTTCATATCTACTATAAGTCCATAATACCTCTCTAATCGATTTTCTCTTCAATTCGTTTGCTCCCCTCTTTGTTCTTTTATGCTCAGTGAATGTTGTTGCTTCTCTGTTGCTCGGTGTCTGTAGAATTCTTGGCTCTGTTCTTCAACCTGTATGATCAGATCTGCATGAAGACTTCTATCTTCACCAGAATTATATTCAGCATTCCTCTCTTCATAATGAATTAATTGTCTCTTTATATAGACATGATTTCACTATTTCATCTCCTTGTCTTTCTTGTTCTTGGCGTAGATTCTTTCTTGATCAGGAAAATTTTGCCATGCATTTGCTTTAATATTTAAAGCCTTTCTTTGTTTTTATCCTATATATTTCTCCTTGTCAACTGTGAATAACACTAGATTTAAATATTTAGTTCAACTGGTCGATAAAAAAATCAATCAATCAGTTAACTCTAATTATAGCTCTTGCCAGCTAAGTGTTTTGTCATTTCCCAACTCCAGTTCTGATCAGTGATCAACTCTTAGTTTGCTCGGTCATTGACTCCAGTTGTCCTCGGGCATCAAGACTATCTGTTGATGTTTTCTGTCCATCGAGTAACATTGTGAACTTCTTGGGGCTTTATTCAGTTATGCTCGGGGTTGTGGTGCTCGGTATACACTGTGACTACTCGGGGTTCTATGTTCGTCGGTGTGCACTGTCTTTTTATGTTTCCTAATAACATAAACTTTATCTCTTTGGTTTCTTGAATTTTGTGATAATATGTATATTACCAATCAGATTATATCAAGTTGACATCAATGACAATACAATACATTAACTGATTTAATGTCTTGCATTTACTTTCTATAGCTCGGTGATCATCAACTTATCATCTTCAAACATTCAATCAGTTATAGTTCATCAAATATAAATATAAAGAGTATTTAGTACATAATTACATTCTTAACAATATCACATACCTTCTTTTGTTGTCTTGTGGTGTATTTCCTTTTTTCTTTCGCTTCTCTCCTTCACATCCAAAATAATATTTTTCCACTCTAAATCATGAATGTAGGGGGATGCTCGTACCTCGGGTTGTTTTTTAGTGTACTCATGTTTTGGTCCCTAATATACTTTAAACATAACTTGGATTTCTCAAGGAGCCTATTTTTCTCAAATGCACGAGCTCCAAATAACTTTGTCATACTCTCTATGAGATCATCCTTTAACTTTTTATCTTGGATATTCCACCTTTTAAGAAAAAAACATTATTAGATTCATAAATGAAGTGAACTTACCTTTAATATAGTTCAAGAAATGGATGAAAGGAAAACTATCCTAGCAATGATATAAAATAAAAATAGTGGATTGGGGGTTTAGTTTGGATATGATGTTCCACCATTTACGGAGGGTGGGCCTGAATATCTGCAAACACTCGTCATTAAGTTTACCATAAAAAACATCATTCCCTTCAAAATAATCATGGGATCATTATTCAAAGGATATAATAGTATAAAATAAGAAGACAATAGATGTAAGCTTCTCATATTGAATGCAATGTGTAATTAACATACGATTATATATTAAAAGAAAGGTCTAAACTTTAAAGTACTTGGAAGTTTGGCTACTTTCAAGGGAACTCCTTCTTCGTCACTCACAAGAAACACACAATCCTTCACCATTCTTGTACTAGGAATATGAGAACATTTAGGAAATTCCTCATCATGTGATGCATCTCCTATTGCATAAATTGAAACCATTATGAAGTGCCCCCAAAAAAGAATACTTCAAGGGAAATAAACATATAAATAATGAGAGAGAAAATCAAATTTGTGTACCAGTAGGTGGTGCCATGGCGTTTGTGGCCATGTTGCATGTTTTTGACATTGCAGGAAATAGTACATCTGGGCATGTCCTCGTCTGAGGCGACGATAACATATGATCATTGACATGTACTGAAGAATAAGATTGTTAGAGCATAATAAAAGCATGGACTATGGACAATATTCTTAGAGTGTAAAAAAAGATATTCAAACATGTGATCTACCTAAACCACCTGCAGTACCCTCATCATGGCCACGAGGTTCAAAATTATGCAAAAAAAGCTATAAAAACAACACATCTGCTTATTTGTTAATGACATAAAATACTAGTATAACGTAAAAACTATTATTGAACTTTTGCTATAATTAAAAATTACATTAATACTTACTTTGAAATTTTGAGCTCGATGTATCAATTCAGCCGCCCTTTATTGTGACTTAGGAGTCAGAGGGTATATAGATGACAATTGAGACAATATTTTTCCAATTCTTTGGAGGCACTTTTCAATTGCAGTGGTCAGGTCATCACAAGTTGCAAAATCAACATCTAGGTCCTTGTCAAAGGACTCCTCCCAAGGGACTGTAGGTTCCTTTCCCTTTCTCTGATGACCACCTGTCTGTGAAAAAAATATTACTAGCACTATTAAAATTGCTCCAAAACGGTGATGAAAAGAACATAATAAAAAATAGTATTTAACATTTTGCTTCTATCTAATTTTTAGTACAATAACAAAGAGGTTTACCTTCTGGGAAGAAGAGGTTCCTGGAGTATCATTATTCTCACCTCTTTCTTGATCCACAAATTTTTCCATGAATTTGCTTTAATATTTAAAGCCTTGCTTTAGTTTTATCCTATAGATTTCTCCTTGTCAACTGTGAATAACACTATATTTAAATCTTCAATTCAACTGGTCGATAAAAACAAATCAATCAATTAGTTAACTCTAATTATAGCTCCTGCCAGCTAAGTGTTTTTTCATTTCCCAAATCCATTTCTAATCGGTGATCAACTCTTAGTTTTCTCAGTCATTGACTCCAGTTATCCTCGGGCATCAATATTGTCCATCGGTGTTTTCTGTTCATCGGTTAACATTGTGAACTTCTTGGGGTTTTCTTCAGTTATGCTCGGGGTTATGGTGCTCAATATACACTGTGGTTGCTCAAGGTTTTATGTTTATTGGTGTGCACTATATTTTTATGTTTCCTGATAACATAAACTTTATCTCTTTGGTTTCTTGAAGTCTATGACAATATGTATATGACCAATCAGATTATATCAATTTGACATCAATGACAATATAATACATTAACTAATTTAATGTCTTGCATTTACTTTCTGTAGCTCATTGATCATCAACTTAGCATCTTCAAACATTCAATCAGTTATAGTTAATCACATATAAATATAAAGAGTATTTATTACATAATTACATTCTTAACAGTATCACATACCTTATTTTGTTGTCTGGTGACGTATTTTTCTTTTTTCTTTCGCTTCTCTCCTTCACATCCAAAATAAGATTTTGCCACTCTAAATCATGAATGTAGTGGGATGCTCATACCTTGGGTTATTTGTTAATGTACTCATGTACTGGTCCCTAATATACTTCAAACCTAACTTGGCTTTCTCAAGGAGCCTATTTTTCTCAAATGCACGAGCTCCAAATAAAATTTTCACTCTCTATGAGATCATCCTTTAACTTTTTATCTTGGACATTCCACCTTTTAAGAAAAAAACATTGTTAGATTCATAAATGAAGTGAAATTACCATTAATATAGTTCAAGAAATGGATGAAAGGAAAACTATCCTAGCAATGATATGAAATAAAAATAGTGGATTGGGGGTTTAGTTCAGATATGATGTTCCACCATTTATGGAGGGTGGGCCCAAATATCTGCAAACACTCGTCATTAAGTTTATCATAAAAAACATCATTCCCTGCAAAATAATCATGGGATCATTAGTTGAAGAATATAATAGTGTAAAATAAGAAGACAATAGATGTAAGCTTCTCATATTAAATGCAATGTGTAATTAACATATGATTATATATTAAAAGAAAGGTCCAAACTTTAAAGTACTTAGAAGTTTGGCTACTGTCAAGGGAACTCCTTCTTCGTCGCTCACAAGCAACATGAAATCCTTCACCATTCATGTACTAGGAATACAAGTACATTCAGGAAATTCCTCATCATGTGATGCATCTCCTGTTGCATAAATTGAAACCATTACGAAGTGCCCCCAAGAAATAATACTTCAAGGGAAATAAACATATAAATAATGAGAGAGAAAATGAAATTTGTGTACCAGTAGGTGGTGCCATGGTGTTTGTGGCCATGTTGCATGTTTCCGACATTGCAGGCAATAGTACATATGGGCATGTCCTTGTTTGAGGCGGCGATAACATATGATCATTGACATTTGCTGAAGAATAAGATTTTTAGAGTATAATAAAAGCATGGACTATCATGGAAAATATTGTTAGAGCGTAAAAAAAAGATATTCGAACATGTGATCTACCTGAACCACCTGTAGTACCCTCATCATGGCCACGAGGTTCAAAATTATGCAAAAAAATCTATAAAAACAAAACATCTGCTTATTTGTTAATGACATAAAATACTAGTATAACATAAAACTATTATTGAACTTTTGTTATAATTAAGAATTACATTAATACTTACTTTGAAAATTTTGAGCTCGGTACATCAATTCAGCCGCCCTCTTTTGTGACTCAGGAGTTGGAGGGTATATAGATGACAATTGAGACAATCTTTTTCCAATTCTTTGGAGGCACTTTTCAATTGTAGTGGTCGGGTCATCACAAGTTGCAAAATCAACATCTAGGTCCTCGTCAAAGGAATCCTCCTGAGGGACTATGGGTTCCTTTCCCTTTCTCTAATGATCACCTGTCTGTGACAACAATATTACTAGTACTATTAAAATTACTCCAAAACAGTGATGAAAATAACATAATAAAAAATAGTATTTAACATTTTGCTTCTATCTAATTTGTAGTACAATAACAAAGAGGTTTACCTACTGGGAAGAAGAAGTTCCTAGAGGATCATTATTCTCACCTCTATGTGGTTGCTCCATATTGTGGCCCTGTGTTATTATTTAAAGTTAACCAATAATTAGAAAGGACTAGATTAATAAATTTTGTTAGAAAGGACTAGATTAATAAATTTAATTTGAAGATGATGATGGAGATGAGGTGGATGGTGAGGAGACTCTCTAAACTTGGCTGGTTTTGGAGGGCTTGTTTGTAGTAGTTTGTTTGGATGAATTTCCTTTCCTAGAAGGATTAGATTCAACATTACAAAAAGAACTCAAATATAAAAACGTTAGCAAAAAAACTCAATTATATAATGGTACACAGTACGTACCTACACCCCCATGATAGTGACATTGTTTGTATCTATGCAATTCAAATTGTAATCAATAAGCAGCTCTTCCCCTACACGTATTGATTTTATCGAATAGGGAAATACATTATCTCCCTCGTGTGCCTCAAATATACAATTGGGTTGCTTGATAGTTGACACAGGTCGCATACTATTTATAAAACCTACAATATTCCCTGATGCTTTTGGCCTTCTATTAATGTATATAGCCACTCTTTTACTTTGTTCATTGTCTTTTTGTTGAATATAATTTTCTGAGAGTGCATACCTACACATACTTTTTTTATATCGAACAATCTGCATCCAACTTTTGTAATCGTAACAAGGTCCAACTTACTCCATCAACTCAACAAATTTTTTGTAAGAGACCTTTATGTCATCCATGGAAAATAGGCCCAAACCGTGTAATAACGATGGTGCTATGCGGTATATCTTTCCTTTAATACTAAAATTAGTGTTTGGTGGAGGAAGTTCCTTGGGGACCCATTGTTTCTATAGATGTTGGTACCTAAAGGGCACCTCAATGTAACCTTTTCTCTCATCATCATAAGAACATGACTCCCCTTGAGCATGGAAAAATTTCATGTGTTTATTTAATTTCCTTCTAGTCTTTTGACCTCTATTTGATCTCCCTAATTCATACATACTACATGTCTCACTTTATTCTTCCATTCCTATATTTCCTTCGCTTGAGGAAGGCACATCTGACAAATACCTATTTGTTGCTACCTGCACTCCATCAAATGAGAGAGATAGCAAGTAATAATGTGAGATATTTTGCAAATTTCAAAAGACATTAATCTCTATAGGGTCTATTGACTTATACATGTCGATCCATGAGACTATGTGGGATGCTCGTGAAAGGGGTTCAGTTTCATGCATTTGTAATTCAATTATCTTATGTCAGCTAAAAATTTCATGATATATATACTCAAAATTGCATAGTAAGTACATTAAAAACCATAAGCATCCCATATGAATTAAAAACAATAAAAGGTACATCACAAATTAATTAGATCATGTACCATATGTATCATGGATCAATGTATAAGTACCATCATCTTCAAATGTGTTATCTGGCATATGATCATCATCTTCCATGGGGTCATAATCTTCAGCTTCAAAACCATATTCTCCATATTCGCACCTCCATGGTCCATATCACGTATTTCATATGTATATTAATTGTTAAAAAAATATAATGAAAAACTTACCAATGGATTATAATCAAACCCCCCTTCAATGTGACCATTCTCCCTACGATGTCTCTTAGTTTTTTTCATTAGCAATCTTCTAGTGTTTAATCCTTTACAAATTTTGCACGGACAATAAAATTTTCCATCCCCTTTTCTTTTGAAGTTAGACCACAATCTAGTGATTGTCTCCCCATTTTTTTATTCACTTAAATTATCTGACATGGTCCTTCTTCACGAGAAAAAAAATTGGGTCAAGTAGACAAGATTCTCAATGGAACAACTTTGATAACATATAGATACAAATAGGAGATTGAAGTTGATCCAAATTAATGATCCAACCTTCAATAAATCTTGGTTTCTAGCCCTCAAGGACTCAAAAATGGAGATTACACCCTTTGCCTTGCATAACTTATAAACATTAGTGTTTTAGATTTGAGCCCAAAATGGTTGGACATTGGTGCATAGCTCCATAGTCCATGAGGACATTGTCACCTATTGTCACCTATTAGCATGAATTTGATTTGTATGCTCGTGAGTGTGTTAGGTTTCCAAATTTGGCCATGGAATAAGAATAATCAATCATTTAGTAAGAGCACAAGGGAAAAACACCAAAGTGATCCCCAAATGAGTCTAAAATTATATGAGGATACAATTGTTAACACTATACATAGGCCCCATTATAGTAAGAGTGTGACCTTGCAATCATACTCTTGGTAAAGCATAAGATAGTATCAAAATACTTTCACCAAGACATAAAAGAGATCAGATCACACCAATCCCCCAGGACATGGAATCTTATTGATTTGAAATATCAAGATAAAAGGAACAACATGATTGGCATAGGTTTCACAAACATGGAGCATGCAAGAAAAAAGAAGAAATATGACATGTAAGTCTAGTAAGGATTTTTTACTAGGAGCCATATAACAGAAACACCGTGCACCAAATACAAATATTATAAAAGGCTTCTATTTGCTAAGCATTCTGAAAATGCAACTACAACGTGCACCAAACAAAAAATTGATATGATAGTACAAAATTAGTGTTGTAGTGGCACCAAGCACATTGTGATGTGTGGTCAAAATGTACAAAACCAACTTGTGGTGTGTGCACAAATGTTAACATAGAAAAGTGTATGCCCCCATTTTAAAACAATTTCTTATGTCTTTAGTGTTAGGATAGAATCATAAAAGGCCTTCAAAGAGTTAAATACAATGATATAGGAATGGAGAGTTGTCAAGTTGACAATTATGTTGTCAACTAGACAGCAATATACTAAATGTAACAGTCATTAAACTGACTGCAAGCGGTTTGGCAGGGAGTTGTAACTATCAACTGATTAGTATAAGGGTATTTGGGTAGTGTGAGCATGAATGAGAGTAAGAGAGTAGTTTTAGGGAGTTTGGTAGAGTAATGAAGTTTAAATCAGCAAACTTTTAATTCCTTGCAAACTGTCTATTCTTTATCGTAAGGACACAGTCACTGTGTTTGTGTTCATAAACTCTTCATTCTATGCAATATTGATTGGGAATGGATTGAAATAGTATTGGTTTAAATTTTTATTCATTTCCATGCAAAGGTTGTGTTATTTTGTGAAGCTTTGAATAAAGAAAGTCAAGTTTGTATTGACTATTCCTAGACAGGGTCTTGGTGTGCAATCAACAATTGCTTTGAAGACACCATGAATGTATAAGACTCCCCTACTTATTTTCATTAATGTGACTCATGGGGATAGTCTAAAACATGTATGATGTGTGCCATATGTGTTTGGTTGCAGGGCTATGTAGGGATTGAAGATGAAGATCTATGATTGAAGAGATATTGTTGATTGAGGGTAAATTGTGGTTGGACCAATCAAGGTCTAAGAGTTCCACCCAAAGGAGGGCCACTTTTTGTTACTTGGTATGTCATGATAGGTTACTTGGATGGTGTAGGATCCATTGGTAGGAGCTAGAAGTTTTTGGAAGTGTCTTGTTGACAAAGCCCTAGGCTAGTGCACCTAGGAAGGAGGGTTTGGTGTATCCAATGGAAGGGTATACCAGCAAGATACATCATTTGGAGGCTAGGAAAAAGAGGTTATAAACATTTTTTAGTGTAGCATGGTCCTCAAAGGGACTTCAGTTTCTTTCTAGGCCAGGTGTATGGTGCAGGAGCACGTAGCCATTTTTATACCTCCTGATGCAATGATCATCTTTTTATGTTTTGGTTTGTGTAAAATAAGGTTCCAAGGTCCATTTTTACAGTATTTGTAATTAATCCCTGGTCCAAAATGTAAAATTGTACCAAAATTGTCAATATTTCTTTGTGAAAGCAAAAGTTTCCAATGAGGCTTCCATGGAACTTTATGATGTAATAAGGTTAAATTAGCCTATTTTAGGAATATGTAGGTTATTTTATGTTGTTATAAAGTGTTTTTATATTTATTTTTTCACAAAATGTAAGAATTGCAAAAGTTTCACTACAATTATTGAGCAACTTTTCAAATTTTAAAAGTTGCTTAACAAGGGTCATTTAGTAACAAGTTATTTCTGATGGTACCATAATGAAAAATTTAGTTGGAATCCATTGATAGTATTGAAAAAATGTTATATAGGCCTCAGGGACTTGAGGCATGGTTGTTGATGCAATATGAAAAAGTTTGATCAATAAAGAAGACTGATTTTCTGCATTTTGAGAAAGAAATGCTTGTAACTCTCATTTACACCATGAGAAAATATATGTATATATAGAAATGGGTGGAATAGGAGATGACAAGGTCCTCTAAAGTATCATGGTAGTCTTAGAATAGAAGGTGATGTCTGTAGCAAATAATTTGATGCGTAGGTCATATTTGGAGTGGAAAAATGAATGATTTTCATATATGTGAATGGATCTTTCAATTCTAATAAAAATTTGAGAGGTTTAGACTCTAAGGGGTTTTGGATCCTTTAGTTTGGAGTCAAATTAGAGGTTTTTATGTCATTGGTTTGCAAGTGTGAAGTATTTATAAGGTATTTTCTTTGAGAAATAGGCCTACTTGAGGCCCTAAAACTATGACAATGTACTTTTTGACTCTATGTTCCAAAGAAACTTGTGCCAAGTTTTAGAGAAAAATTAAAGCTCTACAAAGTATATAAAAAAGGTCATCTATTTGTGTCTAAGGCTAAGGATTGAGGATTTGTGGCCTAAAAATCAATGAAATAAGCCTAATAGACCACGTTACACCTAAAGGAACAATGGTCATTGGGAGTTGTTCAAACCTGTCATAAGTGGTTGGAATGATTTGTTTTGAGTCCTTTAATGAGTAAATAAAAAAGTATATTTTGTCGCATTGTGGGGTTCAAACAATTTGAAATAGACACACCTTGCATGTCTTGATCTATAAATATGCTATTGCTTATATTGTCTTATTTATTTATGAAGCTTGTTGGGGCTACTGAGAAATAATTTCTCAAACTCTTAAACTAGAAAATCAACTAGCGAGCCTCATGAAATCTATTTTTATCAACACTGGATAATGTCAATAAAGCTGCATATATATCCCAGAATTATGAAATTCTCTACACAATAAACCAAATAATCCAAGTTTAAAAGATCCACCCTAGGCCACACGATGATCTAATTTCTTATTTTAAAAAATAATTATAGATCTATTGAGAGGAGAAGAAATACATGTTTCCTACTACTACCCCCATTTCAACCAACTCTTACACTAACACATTTAATCATTTTAATTAATTAAAATCAATCTAATGGACATAAATTTTACTTGATATCCTTAATTCCTTTAATACGAGTACATTCAAGAGTACCCATTTGTATCATAAATCTCATACATAATAATCCTTTTAAGTGATTCAATTGAGATTATAATATACTCCATTCTAATCTAACATTGTATCCTACCCCACAAAATATTATTATATTTACATTAATCATTATACATATCAGTATTCTTCTAACGTTTCCGTTGTGTTAAAATCTAAAACTTAAATATAATCTTATAAACTTACATCCATATTACCCAACTATTGTATTTGCATTCTACAGTAATCTCATCATCTATATACCATTATAGTCAACCAACTACTAATATTGTTAGTTTCATACAACTAAAGTAATGCACACATAAAACATCAAACATAGGTTTCTTAGTACCCGATTACTACATTAATTCATTTCCATAATACTCATCTAGGATCTTAACCATTCACTTGAATCTAGCAATATGTAAATTTAATAAGAATCCATTTTATGACAATTTGAATTCAATCATTAGGATGGAAAAATCGGTTTTAACTATCTCACTCAGTTTGAGGAAAGTTTTAAAAGATGGTTGGTTGATGTTTGGTTCTAAAAGAGACCTATGTTCATTGTAATTATAGAGAGGAATACGGTTTTTTCGAAGTGATAAGGAAATAAAAGTTTTGAATCAATAAAATATTGTTTTCACTGCACTTTCTCTGATTTTCTTCCATAAACAATCATTGTACATGCATTTTCTTCCATCTTAACATGTTTATCTTGAAAGATTGTTGTTAATCATTGAGTATACACACAACTTGCATCATGGAGATCATGAGACGCCTTTGAAGGAGAGTCAATTGAGAATACACCTAGTGGATATAGATCTAGAAGAGGTTCTTAGAAATGTTTAAAATATGACAAAAAGGCATGACATATATTCTTATTTTTGCAACAAAAGTTCTAATCATAAGGTAGCACCCATGTCACATGAAGGTAATGATGTTGTTACGAGCAAGAAGATATTGAACGTCAAGCCCCTTCATGTGAAAGGAAGATTGTAAGTTCAAAAATTGATATGAAATTTCAAATGCCATGCAAAGTATAGGAAGGACTTTAAGCTTGGAAAGTCAAGATGCAAGTCAAATGCAAAGACAAGGTGATTTTAAGAGAAGATGAAAATTTTCAAGTACAAATTTATGAAGAAGGATGAAGGCCAAGACATCAAGTTAAAAATTTATTTCAAGTACAAGCAATTTCAAGAACACTTCAATGAGAATATTTCCAAGACAAAGAGGATGGAAAGATGAAGTTCAAACGAGATAAACATGCTATGTTGGCACACCTTCATTACCACCATTCTAGTTATTCCAAGTGGATAGAGAAATCCATTTAATGTATTACACCTACTGAGTTTTCTCATTGGTCAATCCTTAAAAGGATATGTATTGAAAAAATGTAATTTTTTCATTGGCCCATGGATACGTGCCTTATTGTAATTGGTTGATATTTAATTCTTGTAAGTGGTAGTTAGGGAAAACCCTAATTAGGGTTGTGTTGGCATAATCTTGGTTATTAATTTCAAATCAATCTGGGTCGTTCATTGTACTTGGAGCCTTTATATAAGACTTTCTCAATTCATTTATAAAGAAGAGAAGAATGCATATAAAATCCTTTGTAGGTGACAATCAAAATGATTCCAAAGACAACATGTCATAATAAAATATGAGAAACAATGAATTATATAGTAATCTTGAGGAAAATAATATGGGACAAGGTCCTTTCCAAGTAGTTCATTTGGGAGAGGGCATCTAGGACTGATCAATTGATGCAATAACAACAAAAGGAGACCATACCGCTATAAAAAAACAAAAAAAAAACATTAGATAGTGACCAACATAAACAAAATTGATAATAAGGCATGAAGAACCATGATAAGTTTAGAAGCATTAAAACCACAGTAATTTTAGAAGCATTAAAACCACAAGTATGCCAAGATAGTGGAAGAAAAACCATGACGCATGTCAAATATACAGAATATCTGTAATAAAAAATAGGTTGAAATTTTTACCAATCCGTGCACAAGTCATGACATGTGACAATTCCAAACTCATTCACTAAGGGTTTCTTATACCAAACCATAGCCTCAAAGCCTAAAACTGATACATATCTTTAAGAATACAAAGGCTTTGGTTTGCGGATAGAGATAAAATATGCATAGAAGAAACCTTTTTTTCTTTCTATATGATGATGCACATTGTAAAAAAAGAAATAAATTTGTAAAAAAATATGTGGGTTCGAACAATAAGGTCATGGAAAAATCACAGTCGACAAGAAACTATGCAAAAATTTCATTTGATGACAGAAAGAAGATTTTTTTTGCAAAGAAAAGGACATACCTATGAATCCTTGATATGTGTTTCATGTACCACTTTTCACAGCTTCACGACATTAAGCTTACAAGGAATGGGTCGGCTTCCATGCGCAGAGCTACGCCCTTTGGGGCACTTCTTTCACACAATAAAATAAAAATGAATTTGATCATATATCTTTTTTTTTAATGTGTGCCTGAAACCGTCGGAATTGCAACAATATCGAGAACAATTTTTAAAAAAAAAAACACCAATTTCTTAAAATTTTCCCCTTGAGAGTGATTCATACGGATGGTTTTGCTCGTGTGACACATATAGGGGAGCAGTCATACGGCTGTGAGGGAGTCTATTTGTTGGGCTCTGATGATCACGAATGGGGTTTCCAAGAGTCTCACTCTTGCTGGAGCCTCAGCTGGTGGTGGATCTTCTCCTGGGGTGAGTTCACAGGTGAAGGAGACATTTTATGTTGGAGAGAGCTCAAAGTTGAATAAAGTTAATGGCTACCTTCCACGTAGCCAGGATCGGCCTGTGCTGGTTATCCCTCAGGAGGCAATAATGGATAATGTGGACTATTTGGCCAAACATGCATTGGTATGCAAGTTTATTGGTATCCGGATTTCCTTGTTGGCTCTAGAAGCCTGGATTCGCCATTCGTGGCAGGTGGAAGGCGATATGGATATTATGCTGGCTGGTAATAGCTACTTTTTGGTGGCTTTCTCTTGCATGTAAGATCGGGACCGGGTATTTGAGGGAGGCCCATATTTTTATGACCGTGTGGGACTTTTCATCAAACCCTGGCATACGAGGTTTAATTCTGTTGAGGATCTCCCTTCGAGGGTTCCTTTTTGGGTCTGCCTGCCACGACTTCCTTTGGAGTTCTGGCATGAGGATATCCTTCGATAGATTGATACTTTTCTTGGGAAGCCGGCTGCTATAGCACATCAATCACTGGATAAAAAGGTTATTTCTTATGCCCGTATTTGTGTTGAAATTGATTTAAATAATCCTTTTACCAGATTCTTTGGAAATTTGCCTATGCTCTTATTCTTGGATTCAGTAGCTAGACTATGAATCCCTTCCCTTCTGATGTCGTATTTGTCATGAGTATGGTCATTTACAGTGCCAATGCCCTCAAGCCTCTAAAGGCAATGGTACTCCTAGCAGGTTCTCGGGCCCAAGGATGGCTAATGATGGTAAGGGGAATGGTCAAAATGTTAGTACTGGAAAATGGAAAGTTTAGACTGATAGTATTGGTAAAGGGAAAGCTTAGATGAATACTTCAAGTTAGGGGCAAGGGCCAACAAACACTACCGGTCCTGATAAGGATGGTTTTATCCCTGCTCACAACTGTGCTAAGGGAAGGGGTCAGAAGTGACCTCATCTAGATCAGAAAGTGGACTCAGGGTTCAATCAATTTGAGGTGCTAGACAACATGGTCATAGAAGAAGGCATTCCTGCAGATGCTCAATGTAGGATTACTAGCTCAGATGGGAGGAGTTCTATTCTTAGTGGAAACCAGGATGTTGTAGTTTAGTAGTAGTCGGAGACCCCTATTGGCTCTGAGTCTTGTGCTCTTGTGGTTTCTCCTGCTCCATAGGAAAAGGATATTCTTCTGGCATATTTGGTCAAGGATGTGTTTGCCTCTTGTAAAGGAAAGGGATCTTCTCTTGCTTTGGGCCTGATGCAAAGAATGTTTAAGAAAGTCTCTTTTGCTACTCCCTCAAGAGTTGGGCGAAAGCAAGATCAGGAAAAAATTAAAGTTACAGGAGATTTACTGGTAGAGTTTGGGGCTGTAAATACCATGGATGAACATTTCCCCCACTCTACTCAATGATTATTCTCTCATGGAATGTGAGGGGGTTGAATAGCATCCGCAAACAAAAAGCTATTCATGAGCTCGTGGTTGATCATTCTCTAGATATCCTTTGTATCTAGGAGACCAAGCTTTCAGTGGATTCCATGTTTAGATGTGCTCCTAATATTTGGTTTCTGGGGCAATGTCAGTGTGTTGGTGCTTTGGGGAGCTCTGGTGGTCTTTCCATTTGTTGGTATCCTAGGAAAGTTACGCCTCTCTACTGGATCTCTTGTCACTCAGCTCTCTCAATGGTGGCCTCTTCTCTGGAAATTGGAGAGATGATTCTTGTTACTAATGTGTATGCCCCTATAGAGCTCCCTGGAAAGATTAAGCTCTGGGCACATATTAGGCATGTTAGAAGCTGTCACCCATTCTTGCCTTGGATTGTTGTCGGGGATTTCAACTCTGTCATTAGTCTGGAGGAGAAGCGGGGTGGGTTGGCTCACTTGGGTCCTTCTTCTGAGCTTCTTCAGGAAAATATGGATCTTTTACATCTCTCTGATGTTAGACCTCTTAATGGGATATTTACATGGAACAATAGAAGGGTTGGAGATGATGTCATCTTAGAACTCTTGGACAGGTTCCTGGTTTCCTGCTTTTGGAATTGTGGCTCTCTTTCTCTCTCTTCTAAATTTCTTGATTGGAGAGGCTCTAACCACTGGCATATTAAGCTCATGGATAGTTATGTTGCCACCCCCAAGAAGCCTACCTTTAAGTTCTAGCTGATGTGGCTTCGAGACTCTTCTCTCCATGATTTAATGGCTCACTGATGGAGATAGGATGACCTTGCCTATGGCATTGCTATGTTCTCCTTCTCTAAAAAATTACAATATGTCAAGAGGAAGTTGAAGAATTGGAATAGGACTTGTTTTGGTAATCTCCACATCATGAAGAAGAGGGCTCAGGATCGTCTAGATGTTATTACTAGGCAGATTCAGGATTCGGGTTTTTCTAAAGCTCTTGGCATAGCGGAATCCCAAGCTTCTAGTGATTTAGCAGAGTGGGATCTTAGAGAAGAAATTTATTGGAAACAGAAAGCTTGAGTTGACTGGCTTCAAGAAGGGGACAAGAACACCACATTTTTCCATAAATATGTGCAGGCTCAATGTAATAGGAGTTACATTTCCTCTCTTGTCACTTATGATGGGATGCATCTGACCTCCTCTCAAGTTGTGTCCAGGGAAGCTATTCAGTTTTACTCTGCTCTCTTTTCAAATGACTTGCCTCTAGCGAAGATTAAGGAGAATAAGATCTTGTCATGTATTCCCTCTGTTTGTGATCAGGGAGATGAATGACTCTCTTATGCGGCCGATTTGTATGTTTGATGGAGGAGGTGGTCATTAGCTTGCGTAAGGGAAAAGCTTCGGGGCCTGATGGCTTCCCTGTTGAATTCTTCCAGGAATTTTGGGATATTATCAATCAAGACCTTTTGGATGTGGTTCAGGAGTCCTATTCCAATAAAGCTATGCTCTGGGCTTTGAATGCTACTTTCCTAGTCCTTATTCTGAAGAAGGAAGAGGCTAATCAGCTAGACTTCTTTCGACCCATTGCTCTATGTAATGTGGTCTATAAAATCATTACTAAGCTCCTAGTGGAGAGGCTTAAAGTTTGGCTTCCCATGGTTATCTCTGAGGAACAAGGGGGTTTTGTGGCTGGAAACCAAATTTTGGATGGGGTGGTTATTGCTTCTGAAGCCATTCACTCTATGTGTACTTCTAGAGAGCGCACCATGTTCATCAAGCTCGATATGGCTAAGGCTTATGATAGAGTCAATTAGGGTTTCTTGCAGAAATTTCTTCTATCTTTTGGCTTTAGTCAGGAATGGGTTAGCTAGGTTTGGAGCTATGTTACTAGTCCCTCCTTCTGGGTCCTTCTTAATGGTGAACCGTCTGAGTTATTTGGGGCCTCTAGGGGTCTTCGCCAGGGAGATCCTCTTTCTCCTTATTTTTTTATCATTATGGCTGAGGGACTTGGCAGACTTATCAATTCTCATGTATCCCAAAATTTGATTTAGGGTTGGCAATGGGGAAATGGTCTGCCCACTCTTTCCCACCTCCATTTTTTTGATGATACGACCCTTGCTGGGAGATCTCGGATTCGGGAAGCTGAAGCCTTTTAGCTCACTTTGGATACTTATTTGGCTGCATCAGGTCAGAAAATCAACAACCACAAGTCCTCTATTTTTTTATTCAACACTCTTGAGCCTATTCAGTGGTGGATTGCTAATATCTTGAGATTTCAGATTGAGTCTCTCCCTCTGACTTACTTGGGTGTCCCTATTGTGGTGGGAAGACAACCCAAGCTTTTCTGGCAGAGCTTGCTCGATAAGCTTTGACAAAAAGTCAATCATTGGAGTCATAGGTGGCTCTCTACTGCTGGCAATGTGACTCTCCTGCAATCTATGATTCATGCCCTTCCTATATACAGAAGCATGGTTCAGGCTGCCCCGATGTATTTTCTTAAGGAATTTGATGCTCTTTCTTGCCAATTTCTTTGGAGTGGCAATTTTCAAAATTCTAAATGGAGCCTCATCAATTGGGATACTATCTACATGCCAAAAAAGGAAGGAGGCCTCAACCTTCATTCTTCTATCTTGTGCAGTCAAGCTCTATTAGCACTGGTGCTCTAGTCAGTCTCAGCTTTGGGCCTATATCCTGTCACACAAGTATTTACCTGACGTTGAACCTTCAGATGTTTCCAGGTTTCCTCTTGAGGGAAGAGGCTCTATGGTGTGGAATACCCTCAATATTGGTTCTCACCTGGTGAAGAGAATTCTTTTTTGGATCTGTAACAGAGGCACTGAGGCTCTATTTTGGAGTGATTCCTAGAATGGGCATCCTCCTCTCTTGTCCTCTCATCCACACTTACAACCTCTTTATTATTTTTTCCTTTTTGCTGGATGGAATAAGGTGGATCATTATAAGGAGGCTAATAACCTGGGCCTTGTTGTTGGTTACAGATGGAAGAATTCTTCTGATTGGTCGCCGGGTGGTTCTCTGGGGGATCAGTTGGAGCTTTCTCAGATCTTGGCTTCTAGGGAGTGCAACTCTCTATAGGAACCTGATGTTTTGGCTTAGGGAGGTGGTTATTCTGGAAAGTATTCTATTTCTTCAGGGTACCTTGTGCTAACTAAGAAATTGTTTGGTGAGGTAGAGGTTTCTTGGTGGAAGAAAGCTTGGAATAGCTTTTCTTGGCCTAAGTGTAACTTTTTCCTCTCGATTCTGGTTTATAATCACTGTCTTACTTGGGAGAATCTTTGCAAGAGTGGCTTCTAGGGGCCCTCCATCTATGTCTTATGTCACAATAGTGAAGAGACTATTTCCCACCTTTTTTTCCAATGCTCCTTTGTCAAGTAGATTTGGCACTTCTGGTGGAGTGTGTGGGGATGCTCATGCTGGCATGTTTCTTCCTTTTCTGAGTTTTGGGACCATCTAGGCCATCCCCCTTCCAAGATCTCTTTTCTTCAGGTTGCTTGGACTATTGGTCCTTCCTTTATTTTATGGCATGTTTGGCTTGAGAGAAATAGGAGGATCTTTCATCAGGTGCAGCTCGGGATCAGACACCTATGGGGAAAAATTGTTCATTCTCTTCATGAAACACTCCTGGAAAAATGTGAATTTTGTGGAGGTTTGGACCCTAGAGATGCTGGTATTTACTCATGCCTTTCCTTTCCTCTTTAGGGAAGAACCCCCTCTCTGCCCCACAAACGTGTTGGGAATAGAGCTAGGCAGCGCTCTCAGTGTGTTAATCATGAGGGGTATTGGACTCCTCCCCAGTCTGGAGTTCTTAAAATCAACACTGATGGCTCTTCTCAGGGAAATCTTGGACCAGCTGGCATTGGGGGAGTTGGGCGTGATAGCTCTGGTGATGTTCAGTTTCTGTTCTCTATCTACAAGGGTTACCATAAAAATAACCTCATGGAAGCCCTTGCTATCTTGGTTACAGTGGAACAGTGTTGTCAACATGGCTAGAGAAGAATTACCTGTGAGACAGACTCGCAGGTGGTAGTGAATTTATTGAATAGATGAAACCTTGTGGATGTGGATTGGCATTTGGCTCTAGTTATTCAATAGGTCACTCAGTTATGCAATTCTCTAGAATCTGTCTTTTATGTATATCCCTTGGGAGTGGAACGGTGTGGCTGATTGCTTAGTTAAATAGGCTTTCGAGCATGCACTGGATTGGAATATTGTTGATCATAGGATGCTTCCCCCTGATTTATCTCATAAGTTGGCTCAACTTGTTGACCAGGATAAAGCTCTTTAGTGCTCTTTGTTTCCTCTATTGTTCTGTTCTCTTTGGTATTCAATAAAAATTTTACCCCTCTTTTAGTAAAATTTTCCCCTCCATCAGAAATTACCATCAGAAAAGAGGCCCAAATGTATTAGTGGGTGAAACCTAGAAAGGGTATTGTAGCTCCTAATAGGGAAAATACTTTTTACTATAGTAAGGTGATTTTTGGGTGTCATCCCTACCATGGTTTTTCATACTAACAATTGGTATCATATCCTAGGTTCCCTTGATATTAAGCTTAACCGCTTGAGGAAAATATCCCTAAAACCCAACATGGAGAGTTACAGGTATGAGAAGAAACTTGATGATGTAGACATGGATGAACTAAAGGAAAATATTAGGCACTCCCTTGCAGAAGAGAACTCACTGAGAAACTGATGGAAATTCAAAATTACATTGAGAAACAATCTGAAGAAAGTTTTTCTGAAGAATCAAAGGAAGCAATTGCAAATCTCATGGATAAGAACAATGGACTTAAAGAAGAGGTGACTAATCTGAAAAGAGAGCTTGAAATTCATTTTTTCAGGATGTGTGAAGATCTTGAAGGAAGAAGAGTTGTTGAAGATGAAAATAAAACTATTGAAGATGCCCTAAAGGCTAAAGATGAAACCCTAATAGAAAATTTGGAGCATCTATTTAGATTGGAGCAAGAAGTAGCTATATTGAATGAACACTTACATGACACAAATGAAGACAATAATGACATCTTAAGAGAAAATGAGGGATTGAGGAAAGAGAATGATAAGTTGAAAGAAGAGATTAAAGTTGTAAATGATCTACTGGATAAATTCAATAGCGGTTATGCTAAACTTGATGATCAACTTGCTAGGAAGAAGAGGAATGGAGAAAAACAAGGTCTAGGTTTTTCAAACTTTGAAGTTGGTGAATCATCTAGCACTAAGGACATCAACAAGAGAGAAAAATCAACACCCAAGGTAAAAAATAACACTGGTAAGAGAAGGTATAGACCGGTATGATTTAATTGTCATAAGGAGTATCATATTGCTAATGTATGGTTGTTTAAACATATTGGTTCTAATGTTAGGCCTAGAGGTCCTACTGCTAGATTAGCTAATTCCTATGGTATAGGTGATAACTATTATGCTATACCTAATGCATTTTAAGGAACTTGTTATTACTCAAATAAGTTTGGAAATAAAGCTAATGAGTGCAGGGAAAGAATCAACAGTTAGTGGTCATATGATTACAATAGTCAGAGACCTAATCACCAGGGTAACCTATCAAATGTTACCAATTCTATCAATCAGAATAATGGACATATGGTTATGAATTGTAGATTAAGGTAAGCTAGAGGAAATGTTGGACCTTGGAATCAAACAAGTATGGCTTTTTGTATCTGTAATAGAGTTGGTCATCTTGCTAGATCATGCAGAGAAAGAAAGAACACTAGAGGCAACCAGTGAACAAGGTTGAAAATGATAAAGGTAAAAGAATTGTTGATGCTAAGGAAGTCAGAAGTAAAATAAAGATGACATGGGTGAAGAAAGGTAAATTGAAATCATTAGAGTTGTCTGAGAACTCCACAGATTTAGGAAATGTGCAGAATCCATCGATGAACTAAGTCTGTTATGACTTAGGGGGAGCACTAAAAGGAAAAATCCTAAAGGATTGGGCTATTAGTGACCGAGTTGTAAGATTCATATGCATACTAAGATTCCAATTTCTGATTTAATGATGTTAGTGAAGATAAAGTTCTATATGTGGTTTTGTACATGTATATAAAGGGTTATTTTTTTATAACTATTGTGATCGGTGAAAAGCACTATTTGAAAATAGCGACTACATTCTCAACAATATATATATGGTAAATTAAATAGTTTTTTTACTTTACATTCTTAAAATTTTACTGGAAAGCATTTGTATACATTCTAAAGTGATCATGAGAATTTCTTGTGTGTAACTTGAGATTTCAAGCAGTGAATTGTATTGATTGTCGAAGAATACATATCAGTGAAATTGGAGGTTATTGCATATTGAATGAATATCATACATGAGTGTTACTGCTAAGTGCTAATTTTTTCATTATGGATACTCCCATGATGATTGATTTTGTGGATGAACCAAGACCCATATTCAAGCTACACGCATTGAAGGCTAATGAGAATGATCCCATGGGTGCCTAGTGCAGGGGCACCTCTGCAAACCCCAAGGGTCATCATGAGACCTACTGAAGACAAAGGGTTAAATATATCCATTAATTTAAATTGAGAGATTTTTAATCCAATCATGGCACAATGTAATGAATAAATTGATTTAAATATTATAAGTCCTAGAAGTCCTGATAAAGGAATTAGGACCAAAAATGATGTAAGGGTGTCCAATACTGCCAACAAGGGATATAAGTTGTTTAGGGGATTAATTATGTCCTAGAAGGATTAATAAATTGGTTGGGATAGAATTTAAAATGTTTTAATAGTAATATGCAATAAAATGTAAGTTGGAAATTCAAATATTAGAATTCCAGTGGTTAGGAGCATTTAGGAGGGAAAATGTATTTAAGGAGTTTTTAGCATAAATAAGCAAGGAAACTTATCCAAATCGGTTGGGGAAATTTTTTTGGATTTATATAAATCCTATTGTTTCGATTGTACAGTCAGAAACAATATAGGGATATACTGGTGTACGGACTGTTCCAAAAAACTCAATAAATCTCAGAATTTTGATCATTTCTTTGCATGATTTGAGTTCATCCAAGTTGTATTGGAATTTATAATGTCTTAGGAGTATTATTAACTTCATTTTGGATAGGTTGAATTCTTTGAAAGGTTATTTGTCTTAGTTTTGATTCATTTATATTGACTATCCTCTCTAAAGCATTGTTTTCCATAGTGGTTTTGGTAATTTCTTTAATGTGAAAGAATCATTCCATGAATTTTATTGATGTTTCTCATGGAATGATGAAAAATTATCATTTAAAACATTATTATAACTTGATATGTTGCAGAAGACTTGAAATGGATAGGTGATCACTAAAATTGGATGTTGAAACATGAAAGAGTTGCTTGGTTGGGAGTAGCAGCCACTAATCTGGTTGAATAAGGTACCTATTTTATGTTTTGGGTTGTATTATAATGGGATATGTATGGTGAATCAACTATTGGTTAATCCTAGAAGTGCTTGGAAGCCATACATTGAGGAAGCCCTAGTTTTGGGGGTTTGTGAGAGACCTATTTGGGGATTTTATACTTGAAGGGGTTAAGGGACCAAATTGAGGTCAAGGGACAAAATTGATTGGATTTTCCTTGCTTTGGATTCATTTCATGAGTCTTATAAGAGTTTCATAGATTTTGGTTGTGTTTTGGGTATACTTGATTTGTAAATGTACTCAATTAGCCCTCTTGGAAGCAGGGAATAGTTAGTTTTTGGAATAGTTGGTCCAAAGTACCTATACCAAATATTTTGATATGTTTTGTGAAAGGATAATGGGTTTCTAAATCTATAATTTTATTTTGAAGTGTTTTGAGAATACAAAAAGTTATGTTGGTTTTACTTGTTGGTTAGAGCTACAAGGATTGAGAGCCTAAAGTGAGGATTGGGGGTAAGATCTTGAAGTGGAACCTCAAGAACCTTTTGAACTTTGTTAAAACAAAATTTTGAGCCATGTTAAATCCCTAGAATAGTCAAGGAGTTGGAGGAATTGTGAGTGATAGGTTTGAGGCATATTGGTACTTGGGGTAACTTGGTTGAAGAATCCCCTTTTGAGACAAGGAACAAATTTATCAGAACAATACCCCCACCAAACCTTTAAAATATGCATCAATTGGTATTAGGTCCTAGGATCATCATAGGTGAAGAGTTGAGGATTTTCTTTTGAGATATTTGTTGGATTTATCCTTTGTAGAAGCATTGGAGTGGTCATTCCTCTTAGAGTGTTCCAGAGTCCATCCATACTTCATAGATGTCACGAGGAGATGAAGATGGGATCCCTCAGAGGGTCACAAATGTTGAACTTGCTAAGTTGGTAAGAGAGAAGATGGCAAAAAATAGAAGGTTGGGATAATAAGTGGAAAGGCTAACCAACCTTGTAGACAAACAAGGAGGTGGAGAAGAACATGAATATGGGGAAAGATTTGCAGCAGTATGAGAGGAACATGTTGATCCCGAGGATGCAAGATTGGAAAAAATATTGAAGGTAGTAAAGCTTAGAGACTCAAAGGTAAAATTTGAACTTCCTATGTATGATGGAAGGATGGATGATGAACTTTTATTGGATTGGCTCAGTGCTCTTGAAAATTTCTTTGATTGTGATGGTGTTGAAGATAGAATGGAAGTTAAGATTGCTAAGTCTAGAATGAAAGGACATGCATTATTATGATGGGATAATTTGTAGGCTGATAGAATAAAGAAGGGTTGGTCTAAGATCACATCATGGACAATAATGATGGAAAAGATGAAAGACAAGTTCCTTCCTGAAGACTATAAAGTATAGTTGTACATGAAGATGCAAGGATTGAAGCAAAAAGACATGGATGTCTCAAGGTATATTGAGGAATTTCACAAGTTGGATATAAGAGAAGCACATGATGAAGATGTGGAAGAGAAGGTAGCATGGTACCTTGGAGGATTAAGGTACAAAATTCAAGATGAAATGTCTATGGCTACAGATAGAACCTTGGAGGAATGTTTCAAGTTAGCCATGAAGGCTGAAGACAAGTTGAGAAGGAGACAAGATAGACAAGGGAATGGAAGAGGTCAGGAAACCAGAGGAAGAGGCGGCATGTGCAATGAAGGACAAGTGAAAAATAACAATGACAAGAGAAAAGAGATAGTTGTTGATACAAGACAAAGATGGGGCAATAGATATGGTAGCGGCAATGGTGTATTCACTGGTGTGTGTGTGTGTAAATGGGTACCTGTCAGAATCAACACAAACACTCAATAGGTCATTGCATTAGCTCAAATGGTTAGTTAAAATGTTAGAAACCACTAATATCGGCCTATTGCCTTCTAACTAGAAAGAGTGTAATTAGTTTCATATCAGCCCTCAGAATATGCTCCAAATCAGTGACCAATACTATCCTAGCATGAAGGATTTGATTAAAAACAAGCTAAAAATATGAAAAGCATACAATCTAGCTTTAAAACATGGAATGAAAACAAAGAACTAGCATGATATAATGGATGAAATATAAATCTAAAGTGAATCTAACAGCATAACAATGTTATTTTGATCTAAGATGAAGGCTTATTTGCTCTCAAAACAGGCTTCTAATTATAGAAGAATGGGAGAGAGAGAGGGGGGACAAGGTTCATTTATGAATTTGGAGACTCGTAAATGAATATGTAAGAGCCTTTAATGCCCAAGGCATTAATAAGGCATGGGAGAGACATGGGCTTAA